>VZTI01003710.1:1273317-1286588 GCA_013397865.1 Struthidea cinerea
CGGGCCGGGCGCCCTCCAGCGGGCTCCCCCCGCCGGGAGAGCGGGCGGGCAGCGGCTGCGCCCGGCCCCGGCTGCCCCGGAGAGTGCGACCTGCGAGAGGTGGCACCGGCCGGGAGTTTTGTACCTTCTACCCTATAGCCCGGATGGACCGCGATCTGCTTTTTAGAGAAGAGACCGTACCTGGAACCCCACCACGCACTGTAACTCACTGTTATCCCAGTGAAGTGCTCCAGCCACTTCGGTGAGCGCCTTTGATCGAGAAAAAACTGTACTCACAGATAAGCACCCAGCATCCACCTATTCTGTCGTGCCTTTTCCTTGCTGTTACACAGAGCATCACAACCCTTAACTTACCTATAAAACATCCTCCTGCAACTTAATGCCTGCCTACATTCTAAGCACATAGTATACAAATTCCAACGTATCCTTTGCCTCCTGGACATAGACACTTTCCCTTCGAGGAGTAATTCTTACTTCTACAATAGATGACTGAAGTCTAGGACAGGGTTAGGAAATCCTACAATGTCAGTAACATTACCAATGTCAGATTCCAATTAAGTTTGTTAATAAAACACACACATGCGCACAGGGAGACAGCCGCGGTGGATAGACACAGGCTTCTTGTAGCTACTATTTCCAAAGCAGTTAAACCAGGCAAATCCATAGCATTTGCTGAAAAACAGTTCCTGCTCTCTTACAGAGCCTGAAGACAAAAAGAAGAAAATCCCCATTTTCTGTGAGATTCTCTTCATACCTCCTTTTCCCTCTCTCCTTTGTATGAGCTTGCCAAAAATTTCGTTACAAGCTCCATGAAAGCAGCAGAATACACACAGTGCCGTCATTTTGGGGGAGATACTCAGGTGCAAAGCATCTTGTCCTGTGCGACCTGAGCTCTCCTGGCAACCCTGGCATCCAGACAGTGAAGGAACAGGCAGGACTGATCACTCCTGCCACACAAGTCCAAACCCCTTTCCCACGCAGTTTAGTCCCATGGATCAGCTTCTGAAGCCCTGGATCCCTCTTTGGACTTCAGTGATGAAGCCTGGGGTGTTCACTTAAAAGACAGCTTTATTCTGTGTTATCTAGTAAAAAGTGTGACTGGCTCATTATGGAAATGCTGAGCCAGTCACAGACCATATTTTGAAGGTACAATAGCTGAAAATCTGTGCAGAAATAGGTGTCAACGCTCTTCTAATTATTTAACAGCTATAGCTTGATCCAAACATGTAAAGATTACAAACTTCAAGTAGGAAGATGACAATGGGGGATGATGGTTTGTGCACATAAAAATCCATCCCCTACTAAAGACAGAAGCACTGAGGGCAGCCCTGCAGCATCAGATCCCTGCCCCCGGGTGCTGTTCAGAGCCCCACACAGCTTCCCTGGGGAGCTCAGGGGCCTTGGGCTCGTGTACCTGCAAACCAACACTGGTGTAGATGCTGTAAGGCCTGCAAAAGCACTTGGCACCTTGCTGCAGATGCCACGTTAATCCTGACAGTACTTTTAAATTTCCTGGAAGAAGGAAAGTAAATTTAAACAAGGCTTTATAATAGGGCTGAACTGTATCTCCTTTACCAAGCACAACGGATGTCAGTACCTACATCAACAGCTAGAAACGCTCTGTAAGCAAGAGCACACCATCTTTCCCTAATTTCGATAGAACTGTTTTGTGGTTACAGTTTTATTTTTATAGCAGCATATAAACTTTTCTCCCCCCATCTGCCTTTGATTTGCATTGCTTAGCTGATACACTCAGACAAGTCCTTGCTTTGCCTCTGAAGCTGTGGGATGGAAAGCACTGTGGGAAGAAGAGAAGGAATTTACTTTTGTCCTGCTCAGCCCTACCGAGCTGACCTGCATGGCACAGACTGTTACATTTTCTGTCACGGAGAGCAGAAACAATGTCATCAACACCAACATCCAAGGAAAGGAGGTGGCTGTGATGAGCTGTAATCAAGCCCAGGAGGTGGCACTGGTAACAGAAGATAAGCTTTCAAAGCCTGCCCCAGCTCTATTCTACCCCCAGCTCAGAGATATGCACGTCTGGAGCCTCTTGCAAATGAAGCCTCCTCCACATCAGTGGAACAAGGACATCAGTTTAAAATCCTACTGTGCATTAGGACTAACTCAGCAAGCACAAAACCTGAAGTCAGGCTCCTGTGGAGCTGAAACAATTTTGTTTCCTTCCTTTGAAGAAAGGCTCGTGCAGTAAAGTTAAGATTTGAAGCCAGGACAAACCCTTCCATGGAAGGCTCCCTTCCGCAAGTCACCCACACAGTGTCAAACGGATTAAGAGAGAGTTGGAGTAAGAACAGAAACCATCAACTTAGACATGGAAACCCAAAACTTCTAAAGTACATTAATGGGCCTTGGAAAGTTGTACCATTTCCTTCTAAGCCCAGTACCTGAGTTCACAAGTCACAATTGAGAACCCAGCCACCTCCATCCTGTAGAGGCTCAATGCCAGCATTTCTCAGTTCCCAAGGTCACTTCATTTACCAGTAACTACAAATCAGGCTCCACAGAAATACACACTGAAGACTTCAGAATGATCTCCTTACTGCAAGAGCTTAAATATGCCACAATTCTGCAGCATGCCGTGTTTCTGTGTAGCAGAACAGTCTAAAAACTTATCACAAAAATGTTCATCTTTAATGACTAGAAACAGTATTGAAAGTAGGAAATGCTACTTTTCAGACCTTAACTAAAAAGATTAGCTATGAATACTTGAACACTGAAAGCATCAGACAAGCTTCTAAGGGCTAATTAGCTGACTGAGGAGCAATGCACGGTGTACAACAGAAAATCTGGGAAAAAGGTGACCCACAAAAGCTATCCAAAAGCTATTTAGGATATACACTGTTTCCAACTATGCTTCAGAATGCCATCAAGCTGTTACATACAGCGTAACTAGGTGGATCTTTTCTTCATGACTAGTAAAAGGAAGCATTTTTGGGGAATGTTTCCAAAACTCCTTCAGGTAGCCCAGACTCCTCACCTACAGTCTGAGGGTTCAATAGCATCATCTCTAAAAGGAGAGTGGTACAGGCTTTCAAAAATGAAAATTACTTTTATTTCTCACTTTGATACCCATAAGACTACAACTGCTCAACAAGGTAAACATAACAGTTATACAAAACATATGTAATTATTTACAGACTTAACTGTACAAAATAATTTAAAGCTTACAAAAGTTTCATGCAACCTCTGCTGACTGACTGACACAGTCTAGGAAATCTCCTTGAAGAAGCATAGAAGATCTTTGAATTTATTTATTTAATGGATCAAAAAAAGGATGCTGCAAGGCTTCATCAAGAGTAATTCTTTTGGCTGGGTCATATTCCAGCATTCTGCGAACAAGGTCAAACAGACTTTGATGATCTGTGTCTTGGCAATGCATGAATTCCTGTAAGAAAAAAGCAGGAGGCATTTTAGAGAGAGCTCTCACAACTGCAGTCCAACAGAGCAATAAAAATGCCGTCTCCTACCTTTAGAGGCTTACAGCGTCTCCTGACATACCGGCCTGCAGAGCTGTGCTCATCCCAGTCCAACTGGTCATGGTGAAAATAATGTTTTCTGCATGATGAGGGAAATAACAGTAAGATGGTGTCAGTGCACACAGCAAGCAGATGCTTTCCCAAAAAGCTTTAAAACACCATTAAGTGGTCCTGCATGTATCTCTGCATTTGGGAGCTAACACTTCCTTAAGTGCCTAATTATTCACAGAGATCTGCTGCTTTATTACTGCTGCCACAATAACTAGAAAACAGTAACATTTTATTTTTTGAGTATTACTTGAATCTATTGCAATTGCTGCTTTCCAAGCTTTTTCCTGTTTTTCAAAATGCACTATAACCAACTGGACAACTGTAACAAACAATATCCATTACCTAATACAGAATTATCGGAATTCTACTGTAACATGAGTTACAGAGTTAACTACATGAGCCGGCAAGAGAACAGCTTATGTAATTAAGAAAATGGACCATCAAATCCCACCAATTTGTCTAAAGCCAAATTTACAGAGGGGTCAGGGGAGAACCCTGTGCTGGCTGTTTCTCCTTGCAATGAAAGTGAGAAACTCCTGCTGCATGTAGTTATCTTTGAGGAAGAGAGAAAGATCACTGAAGCACATGTCTGAGGGATATGAAGGGGCAGTAGAAGAGGATGACAGCTGTATTCGCAAGCAAGGACCCTCTTCTTCCTCTCAATATAATTATTGTGATGACATCATGTTCTTTATAGTTAGAGTTTAAAGAAAAATTGATGTCTAATACTGTTCCGATGGCCACACCAAACACAGCTTTAAAGACTTAGAAACATTCATACTCAAGTTACAGTTCAAGAGGCTGACAATTCATACCAAAATCAGAAAAGAGGACTACTGTCAGCTACTTAAGGTAACAAAAAGCCCATGAGCCTCTGTTGATCTGCAGCAGTTCATAGCTTACAATGGCAACATTGCAATTTCTCTTGTAATAGAAAATATTAGGCAACTTATCACTTCTATAATGAACACACCTGGATTTCTTGATCATGTGAGTGGGCAGAGGCCCCAGTATTCTTTCCATCATTGCCAGGTGTTCTTTACTATCATGAGTCTGTGTGGAAAAAACAATGAAAGCACTTAGCACATTTTTCTCCTCTGAGCCACATGGTAACAACACTCAAACTGCAAACAAGATTTTGCCAGAGCACTGTCACAATATCTTTAAACACTGCCACCTTCAATTATTAAAAACAGATTATGCAATGCAGATTATACAACACTTTCCACAGTTACGATGACCCTTGAACAACAGTTCATAAACCAAATATTGTACAAGTGTTTTCTTTACTCTTAATTCCAGCAGTATCATGACAGGCTTCATCACTCAAAATGCCAGAAAAGATCATCTTAGATACTCTGAAGGAGATATCCAAGACATAACATCTTCCTGTACGGATGCTGGCTTTACAATCTCATCTATATAATCCTTAAAAAGCCCATGAGGTTATGCCTTTTACACAATTAAGTGCATGTCATTGAAAGATTAAAATCAGTCTGTAACAAACACATTCTATTTAAGCTTACATACACACCTGAAACACTGTAAATCCCAGGTAATACTCAATCAGAATACAACCAATACTCCACACATCACATGGCTGAGACCATCCCAGTGCTGCAAAATAGGCAAAGTTTGTTTTACTTTTTAATATATTCTCAAAATCTGTAACCCACAAAGCACATGCCCAGCTTCCACACATTTACTGATGCCCAACTTACCCCCCATGCCCTCCTCAAACCCAGGGGTGAGAGAGGGAAAGCAATGTTTGGACTTCTGTTTTTAGAGTATTTCTTTTACTGTTTACTCTTAAGAATTTTACCACCATCTTAGAGATGACTGATTACCAGAACCATGAGCAACTACTCCAGTCTACGAAGTAAAGACATCTGAATGAACTGCAATTAACTTTCAGAATGTTTAAGAGTCTTTACTGACCTAAAATGACCTCAGGAGCTCTATAATGTCTTGTAGACACTAATGTGCTGTGATGCTCATCATCAAAAGTTGCACTTCCAAAATCAACAACTTTGATGTCTGTGTTTTTCAAAGTGCGTTCATCTCGCTTCTGCAAGAAATCAACATGCTGTTAATACTTTTTAAAAGCATGCTTAGGCTAAAGGCATTATCACATTATCTTCAAAGTACCAGCTAGCATAAAATGTGTAACAAAACACTTCCTCTAAATACTTTTAATTCCTATTCAGCTTGATGCTTCAAGAAAGAAGAGCAGGTAACAAAGTAATTTAATCTCAACATCCAAAAGAGCAGAGTAAACACCATTCTGAGTAACAAGAGTCCTTTTCCTCTTTTGTTAACCTTACGTTAACTTCAGTTACTGTCTCTGTCTTGCTTTTTTTTTTAAGAGAAGCTCCAGTGAAGACAGAAGTAGTGCAAATCAAGTTGGGAGAAACAAAGAACAAACTTACCATTTTGGCATTGTACTTCACTATGTAATCAGACTCCACAAACAAGATATTTTCAGGCTTTAAATCTGTGTGAGTTAGTTTATTATGGTGTAGAACTACAAGGAAAAAGAGAACAGTATTCCATAATTTACACATAAAATTCCTACAGGAAAAATAAAACCACAACCATATATTTGAAAGGAGTATTGACATCCACTTACAGTTGATAGACTGGCAAATTTGATAGGCCATGTTCCTAATGTCATTAATATGAAACGGCAGAAAGCTGTTTTCCTTAATAAAGTCATAAGTACTAAGTCCCAGTAGCTCAAAAACAATACAAACATGGCCATGGTGATCAAACCACTCCAGCATCTGGACACAGCGGCTTAAAACAGAGAACAAAAAAAAAAGAAAACAAATGAAAACCTATTGAATAATTACTTTCCTCAAATCTTTGGTATGCTGACCACTGAAATTTCATACTTACAAATTGCTGCTTGGGTCCATGTTGTTCAAGTGTTCCAACACCTGTATTTCTGAACGGGCTGCCTCCCGGTATCGACCAACATTTTTCACTATTTTAACTGCTACATGCATTCCTCTCCTTGAAAAAAAAGTAAAGAACAGCAAACTGGATCAATTACTGTTAAATACCCACAACCCCAAAGCAGCTTGATTTTAATAAAAGAAACACAGGAAGATTAAAGGTCATGGAGAATTATGAGTTGGATTAGGGGAATTTGATTTAAGCATGCTGCACTCAACCAGAACAGTTTTTATAAAAAAAGAAGTAATCATGATCTTTCCTTTCTCAAGTACTTATAGTATATGCTTCATTAATGACTTCTCAGTGTTATTATCTCATCTAAACTAGAATAAACACCAGCAGAATGATTAAGAAATTAACAAAGCTCTCATTTGAACACAAATACTGCAGAAATTTGATGGGTTTTTTTTTCCTGCAACTTGCACAACTTGTCCTGGCTCTTTTCCAGTGCTCTTACGGAATCAGGGGAATTGAGTAATTTCTGAAGGTTGGATTATGAGCATTTTATACCAGTGAAAACTGCTCTGCAATGAACTGTCTGCATGCATTCAGACTGTAAGGCTTTTACTTAAATGGAACACAGATAAACAGTTCCTTCTGTTACATTCGCCCTCAGACAATTTTTGTCTCTGTAGAGCTCTCTCAATTCTAACAACTTGAGAACACTCTCTGCCCTCACAACACGATCTCAACATCCAGTACAGACTAAACACATGACATGACAGAACCAAAGGTAGAGGAAAATATACTAAAACCATGTCATAGAACTGCTGATATAAAACACACAGTTAAAATAGTCTGAGTTCTAACAACTGTTAGAACATACAGAAGTAGTGGAAATACAGTAAGTTTCTTCTCCTTCAACAGACATGCCATCACATGGAAGTAATCATTCCATTAAAAAAAGTACTGGATACTAGATTACTGTTGATTCAAAAAAAACTTTAAAGGATAATTTTGATTATGGGAACTGAGAAAAGCAATTTACAGCTCAACCAATTCCAAGCAACTGCTTTCCAGAAACTGCTTTCACTAAGAACCAAAACTACTTTCTCAGTATCTCACTGTATCATCTTCTGAAAGTCTCCCAAACTAATTCTGCACTCTTTAGTTACTTTCACATTCTCCAGTTACAGCAGTGGCACTTGAGAAAAACAGAAAAATGTAATGAAGCAAAACAGAGCTCTCAATCATTAAAAAGGGCATTTGAACTGCAACTTTCTTTTAAATAAGACGTCCTTGAGCTTTAATTTCTGATCTAAGTATCTTTTATCATGAGATCCACTGATAAAGATAACCCAACACTTACATATCATGATCTATGCACTCCACTACTTTTCCAAAAGCTCCTTCTCCTAAAGTCGCAACAATTTCATCTAAAAAGAACAAAGGTAAGTTAGAATTATACAACTACTTAAAGGAGAATGAACATATTAATGTAGATTTAAAAATGTGCCATTACAAAAGCATAATTACTTTAAATTTCAGCATCAGAATGCATTATTTTATTGGACAGGAGTCATGAAAACAGTTAGCCAAAAAACTATCTCTTGTTCTAATCTCATTTACTAATTGGAACTTTTTGAACACAGTATTTAAATTCTACAGAAAAGAAGATATGCAAAAAAACAAAAAAGCACAAAAAAAAACAGAACAAAAAGAGCAATGAGATTTCTTTAGCCCCCCTCCTCTGACATACTATTCTAAACAGATTTTTTTTTCTGAAAAGTTTTTTAAAAGTGTTGAAAAATATTCTATACATCTTGCTCTTAGAACGTCTCCACTTTCACAGATCAGGTGACCCTCCTCATCATCCTCTACACTCCTGGATCTTTTCCTTCGGTGACTCTTCTGGAAACGGCACCAAGATCGTCCAGCCAATCAATATATCAGAGTGAATTCAGGGCAGAATACGCAATTCATTCAGCGGGGAGATATTCAGGCATTCAGTTACACACCAGGCCACGAACAGTTGGCAGGAGCAATTTCAAATTCAGTCCCCAGAAATTCACAGGGCACAGTTTATGTTACAGAAGAAAAACATGGCAAGGAACAGATTTTCAGATAAATACTTAAAGTGATACAAGCAACAGAAAAAAAACAACACAATTTTGTCTCTCAAACAGTGGCTTAATTGAAGACAGATTAAGACTGCAACACTCCTATTTCTAATACTTTGCTAGCAAATAGCAAAAAACAGCATTTATTTACATACCTAAGCTCTCAGTCAGATGAAATGTTTCTATTCTTAAAACATCCACTCATGTAAACACTTTTACTTCCCCCATGTTTACAGAGAGAAGAAAAACTTCTCTGACATCCTTAATTTGCATTATATAATCTAATACACCTTGCTGTTTCTACTGCAGAAAAATGGTATGAAACACCTGGAGCTGTAGATGCATCAGTGGGCATCACAACAATCATGAGAAATTCAGGGAGCACACCTTCAAAAGGCAAGCAGCAAACTTATCCCATCTCACTAAGACATTAGGTGCCATTAGCTAGGCACAGGGCTTATCAAAGCTTCTGGAATTAGGTGCAGAATTGTTCATATCCATTTACCAGACATGCACATTCATACTTTCAATTCATGTTAAAAAGGCATGTCATCTCAATTACTTTCAGCAATAGGATGGATGGCATCCACAATCTACCTGAAAAAACATAGTTCACTATGCTGCAAAGCTAAGTGACAACTGTACTTTAAAACAGGACAGCTACCTGTCTTCAATTTCAAGACAACATTTTTCAAATCAATCCCAGTGATTTTGACTACCAACCTTCTACATTCCCAGTGTACAACTAGTACTGATGATAATCCCACCCCCACCCAACATTGATCCAAGAATCTCAACTAACAACATATTCACATGCTCCACAAATGGACTCAAATAAACACAAATCCTTTTTTAATAATGTAGTTCTTAAAGTACCGTGGATCAGGAATTGCAGCTCTAGCACTCATTTAAGAAGTCTATTACCACTAATTCATTAATAATAAAGTTAAAAATTACTCATACCGAATGCGATTGGTGACTGGAGCAATGATGTCTCTTATGCTTCCTTTTATGACTACTTTTCCTGCTCCGACCAGAGGATTTGCTATAGTGATGATGGTGACTCTTTTCATAGTCTCTGTGATAATGCCTGTGGTCATACACTTCACAGAAGTCATTTCTGTATTCCTCAACATATCTCCGGTCATGATGGTCTCTTTCATTTATGGCTCTATCGTCCAAATAATGACTGAAAATATATTTTAAGTGAATGTTCTCCACTTCAAAAACTTGAGGTTCCAACAAGATAAGTGACCTGAGCTGAGTTACACAGTATCTGTCTTTACAGCAAAAATGTTTTTTAATTGAATCCCTCCCCAAAAATAGTGGAGCTTTTGATGTTACTTTATTAGGGATTTAAAAACATTGTCAGTCTCAAATACATGGCAGCCATCCACGTGAACAATGTACGATCTGTCCACAGTTTGCATCGTAAGAAACTCAGACTTAAAAAGGAGAAACACTTCCTAGAATATACTGATCAACTTCATTACAACCTTAAAAGACACATGATAAACCACTTTCAATACAGAAATCATCCCTTCTATGCCTTCAAAGCTCCAGGCGTTAAATAAAACCTAGAGACTGAGAGAAATACCATCATTCTAAGTGCTCTGCAACAAACATTAAAAACCCATATCATCTGGAACAAGGATCTTTTGCACAGAAAACAGACCATTAAGAAAGCTGCTGAGGCACAGAATTCCCTTACTGCTGTACACCTACTCCTTCCAGCATTTTATAAGCATGAGTTCTTAAAAGAATTCCATTGGATCTTCTCAAGGGAAAAAAAACCAAAACAAAACAGAAAAATACATCTTTCCAGTGAAAGCAGTGTGAAAGAAAACACAAACCACTTCCAGATTATTAAGAGAAATTAATACTCACCATTGTATGAAATGATTAAAACAAACCTTCTCCTCCTTTTGTTAACATTAAATCAAAAGGCATTCTTCTTAGTTGAAATTTAATATTGATTGTATTCAATACCAACATTTAACTGACACCAGTGAAACAAACTAGTAACATTTACTTGTTTTCATTGAAGAATTTCTATTTAATGGTTCAGGTGCTGCGTTAACAACTACCTATTAGGCTTGTCTTAAGTGAGCCAAACCATAAGGAACTGACAAGTCTGGACATTCAAAAACTCCTACCCTGAAAACACATTTACTTTAGACACGGTAAGAAACATTTGCACTACTCAGTTCAGAGTCTTATACCTTTCTGAAATGCGACTGGGTTTATAGTGCTTGCTCTCTTGGCCACTGCTGTGGGACCTCTTTCTGCGTTTGCGGCTGCTACTGTGCTTCCTTTGATCCCAGCTCCTCCTGTCATCCCACTCAGGACAATGAGATTGCTTTGAATGCCTCATCTCCCACTGGAAAATATAATAATAATAATTTTTTAAAAATCAACAAACACACATGTAGGTGCAAGTTAACCACGGTAGTTTGATCAAGTACGATAGAACTAAAAAGACTCATTTTTCCTCAGCTCCCTCCCCCCATTATTTTGGTTTGGCGAGCAGACACAGCACCCTTATCCCAACACTAACGCTGTTATGAAACACAAATCAAGATTAAATAGGCCAACTCATCTCCATTTAATAGCTTCAAACATGTCATTAAACGCTGTTTTAAATAAACTCTCAAGTGACTAAACAGAATAGTTTCCTTAAAGAGCCTTTTACAGGAAGAAACCTTCCTCTCCAAACATCCTCTAACAAGAAATTTAGGTCTTCCTACTGTATTGTAAAGTTACTACATGAAAATCAAGTACGTACAATCAGTCTAAAAATTTCTCTCACTAAACTATTTAGAGAACACCAGGAAAACAGTCACTTTTAGCAACAACCACTGTGAACTCTGATGGATTAACACAACTTTAGAGCACCTGGAGCCAAGTCACAACTTTTGCACCCTATTATAGCATGCAGGACTGTGGGTGTTCTACAGTTCAGCTGATTTGCCAAAGACAAAACCCACCAGCTTCTGTTGCTGGATGTTTGGTGCAGGAATTCTTTGTTCAAACAGGTACATGCACAACTGAAAAAAAAAAAAGGCAAAGTAAAACACGGCTGTAGAATTAAAGAGTGTAACAAAACCAACTATTGTTCGTTTACTCATCTGCAGCAGGAGTTTTTGAAAGTAAGAATAAATTTCCACAGATATTCCAGTATATTCCAAAGAATGAATTTATACAAGGTAATAAAAAGTTTTTGTAGCAAGTAGTGACAGTGAGAACAGTAGTTTAGAGACAATGAAAGCAATAGAGTAGAAAAATCATGACTGTAAATCATGTGTAAATTGTGCAAATCTGTGTAAATTTACAGAGAACAATGCCTCTATACAAAGAGAAGGCATTAAGATGGAAACTCCTAGAACATGCAAATGACAAGGCTATTCTGAAAATGTTTTTTCTGATACTTTCAGAAGATCTGTGAGAGGCTGGTAATTAAAAAAAACCCAAAAAAAAAACCAAAAAAAAAAACCCTACAGACACCTGAACTCAGGTTTTTTAAAGAAACTGGTTTTTAAAATACAAATACAAAAGCTATGATAAAAAAGAGTGACAAACTGTGCAAAATAAGTGCCTTATATACATTTTGGGTGAGTCATAATTCACAAAATCTTATTCACTCGTGAGATTCTAATAAAAAAATAAAAATACTAACGCAGCAAACGACAAACAAAAACACCTGAAAAATTAAAACCGACTTGGTATTTCATTTACATGCTTTAATTTCCTCTCTTCTTACACAGCTCCAAAGCCATTTTCCTCTATTTTCACCTTACATAACTCAGGTTCTGAAGCACACTCAGGTTTCACTTACTCTTGAGGTGCAGAGCTCCACACACACACACTCAGTTATAGGTGAACTGAAAATTCTACTTATGGTTGCTTGGAATTTTTTTTTCTTTCCCCACCTGGCAGAAGGCAGGCTGCACTAAGGCTCTGTAATGAACAACTATCTAAATAAAATCACCATTAAACTGTCCTGCAGAATAGGGCTTGGGGGCAGAAGAATGGGTATTTGACCCAGGAAACCGGAGAAAATGCTTTGTTGAAGACTAACTGCTGTTTAACTACAATCAAGCGCACACAGCATTAGTGAAATTAAGATAAGAATTGCAAATTCTGTCCCTAAAGGAGGCAAATAAATTTAAATTAGGAGAAAAGGGCCAGAATCGGTCTGAGTCCATTTTAAGGTAGGAGCCGCCTTAAGATTTTTGACTACTGTGCTCTCCCTCTGATTTTATGCGCCGAAGAACTTCACTTATGTAATACTGACAGCTGCCACGAACATATGCATTCCTGTAGCATGTGGAACTAATCCATATCACACGCAGTTTTCACTCCCACATTTTACCATAAGGTTCCTCAAGCAGGAGCCGTTCCCCTTTTGAACAGATCCATACACATAAGGGCCACGGAAGCCCTGCCGTAAGCTGCCTACACAGCAATTTCTAAATGCCTCTGCTCAAAAACTTGGCAGGCGGAGGAGGTCAAAGGCTTACCCCTTTGGGATGACCAAAGTCCGACACCGCAGGCCCTGGAGGGGACACCCGCCACCCCAACCGAGGGGCACCAAGTCCATTTCCACACCACGTTCCCCCGCGAGGCCTCCGGGAGAGGAAGGGCCGGTCCCCGCTGCCACCTGGGCGGGCGCCAGGCACGGCCGAGTCGGGTGAGCCCAGCTCCG
>VZTI01003710.1:1287010-1365358 GCA_013397865.1 Struthidea cinerea
CGAGGAGAGGCCCCGCCCCCGACGCCCCGCCCCTGAGGCTGTGCTGCTGCCGCCATGGCGGCTGCTCTGAGGCGTCCGGGGTGGCGTCTGCTCGTCCCGTCCCGTCCCGTCCCGTCCCCTCCCGTCCCGTCCCGTCCCTTCCCCTCCCCCTACATCTTGGGCATCCGCTTTACCCAATCCTTCATGGCTGTGTGAGTCAACTCCAGGGAGGGGTTGGAGCAGCGAGGGCGAGTTCAGAGGCCACCCCCGAGCTGCGGGCCTGCCTTCCTCTCGTGCCTCATCAAACGCGTGTAGCAGTGCAGAAATCACCAATTAGTCCCAACCGTCAATTAATTCCTGCTAATGAACTCGCCAAACGTAGCGTTTAAGCAGTTCGGTGCGCGGGTTGATTCCGCAGTTAGGCCTGGCTTCAGGCTCACAGTTCTCTGCGCGGGCCGTTCCTGTGTGATGCTCACGGTAAAAACCCAATAAAATATTTCATCTGCTGGTGTCTGCAACTTGGAACTGCCCCCTCCGCCGTGTGCAATTGCATGGATTGCTGCGCCGTTCCGGACTCATTCCGGAGCACGTGTGGGATGGCGGCTGCAGCTGAGTCATGTCCTGGCAGAGGTAAAACCCGGTGTCCCAGGCCTGGACTAATGCGGGGTTGATGCTGGGCTGCACGGGGAAACTTGTTACTACCAACTCCTCCAGCTGTCATTCAGACAGAATCAGCCCAAAGAGATTGTTACGAAGTAAAGAAAAGCAAGCCCCAAAATAGGGAAAAGTGGAACTGAAACGCAGGCTTCAGATTTAATAGCTCACAATGTTTTATCTGGGGAAAATCACAATCTCTAAAGGTTAATGGGTAAATTGAAAAACTGAACTCAGTGCATCTCCTGGAATAATGTTAGCAAGTTTTCCCTCTAATACAGTGAGATTTTGCAGCTGAATCAAAATCCAGAATAGCTAAGGTGTAATGTACTTTTAATTTAATGAGTGCTGTTCTCTTTTTAATGTCAATAACATTAATAAAATGTTCTAAAATGAGAACATACTTTTGCATTTGTGGTTTCAAAATTTTCATTAAAACTTGTCTGCCAACAAGCTTAAGATAACCATTTAAACGTGGTTTGCACTAGAGGGGAAATCCTGTTCCTCTTCTTGGGATTTTTTTTTGTTTGTTTGTTTGTTTTGGGTTTTTTGGAGGTTTTTTTGTTTATTTTTTTGTTGTTGTTTGTTTGGTTTTTTGTTTTTTGTTTGTTTGTTTGTTTTTTTTTTAAGAAGAGAAACTAAGATATGGAACATTGACACCTTTTTGTTGCATCCTGTATTTTTAAAAACCTTTTACCCTTGTAATTCGTGTTGTATACCAATCTGTTAATGCCAAATACATCTCTGGTGCCAGTGCTTCACTGTTTCTCATTTAGCACCTAAATGATTGGTTATTATTTATAAAAAAACTAGTAATATCTGTCAAGTGTTACGAGTTTCCCCAACATCCACTGATACTGCCTGAGGAATTGTCTCAGACTGCAAGCAGCAGAAAAAAAGAAGCATAAAATTACATTTACAGAGAATGAACATGCACAAGGGAGGAGGCAGAAAATATTCATATACCTGACATTAGCCAACTGTACCACATGATTACAATTTTTCACTAATTTCTTATTCCAAGAGGTGTGTCTAGGCAGACCATCTGGATTTTATGGAAAGTTTCTTGCTGGAAGGCTGATGACAAACCAGTGGCTGGTATTCCTGGCAGGGCAGAGCAGATGGGATGTGACAGGATCATTCTATCTGCCCTTCTTGCCTGGCTGCCCCTTCTAGGTTTTTACTGGGTTTTACCTTTGCTATTTTCATCTCCCCTTATAAAGAGAAGCTTTAATGGATGACAGGGCCTCTAACTGGGTATGGCAGTTCAGGGACAATTCTGGGAAATCACATTTAATGGGAAAAAAAGGAAATTAATGCAGAAGAGACGCTCAGAACTGACTGCCTTTGGAAGCAGGAAAATTTTGGTTCTAGGATATTTTGGTTCTCTCCTGTTAGGAGTAAGGATCTTCAGCCTGGAATAGAAAAAGTAGAAATAACTATTGTACATTATGAAAACACAATGAATGGGAGCTGTAGAAATTTACTGGTCTCAGTCAGAGGCTTTCAGCTGACAGCTGAAAGAGGAATAAACCTATCAGAAGTTCATAATTGGACCTTTTTGAAGAAGAAAAGCAGTGTATAAAGGTTGTACTATCTTCATATCAAACATACATAAAGAAATTTCCCTCTGAAGCAAAAGCCTTACAATGGATTTTATAGAATGTAGCCTCTCTAGACAGATTGCAAAGCAGTTTCAGCTCCTGCTCTGTGTGCTGAACAAAGTGCTTTCAAAACCACCTCTGCAGAAAAGCAGAATTGGAAGCAGTTGATTTTCCTTCCTGTTCAGGAGGTGGCAGTGGAGACACAGCAGTGGAGGAATGTCGGCTGGAATTTAAGTGATGTCTCAGAGAAGGATAAAATCAGGTGAAATTTGCTGGCCATGACCAGGTTATGTATCAAAGTGACAGTTCCTCTAGAAATGGCCATTTTTAAGTCAGGAATGAGGTGAAGAACACTGAAGAATCAAACTAGAGAAATCTAGTCTTTACAAAACTCAGGAAATTCATTTGAGTGTAGTTACAGCTGCTTCTGCTGTCAGCCCTTATGGTATTTACTTTTGTTTATGTGAGATAGATCCTTCTTTAATTAGACTTGCAACACCAAATGTATGCACAGCTTGTGGAGTGAGTAACACACAATGCAACTGTGTTTTAGATTGCTTTGTACAGCAGAGTACATTACAATTCAGTGCTACTGTGCTGGTGGGACACATTTGTGAGTGTCTGAAAAGATACATTCAAACCATTTGCTTCAAAATGCAGTTTTGTGTTTATATATACATATATATATATATATATATATATATATATATATATATATATATATATATATATATATATATATATATATATATATATATATATATATATATCTTTCAAATGCCTTACCACAGGAGGTGATCCATCCTCAGAGCAGCTCCTCAGGAGATATAGATCTTACCTAGTCTTCTCATGGTTTGGATACAAAATTTAAAGCAAGGGTCATCTGCCTTGCCCAAAGCCTCAGAAGAACTCAGGCAGAGCCAAAAATTCCTGGCTTTCAGTACTTCCAGTGCTGTGCTTGCTTTCTCTTAGTTACAGATGTATTGGTTTTGTTTTTTCTCCCTCTGGTTAGTGTCAGAGGGTGGCTGATTAGCAGTTGTGCTTTGCCTTTAGTTGTTTATGGATTTCTACATTTCCATGGTTTGATTTTTATACTGACAGATTTTCTTAGGTTCCCTTGACCATGTGGGAGCAGCTGTATCTTTGCTTGGGAGCTCAGGGACAGAGTAATGACAATACTGTCTCTTTGTAAGGGACTGAACTGAATGGGCATGGAAAAGCCATCAGGAGAATTTCTAAGATATATCAGGCAAAATATATTATTCATTTCACAAATCACTGTAACTACTGATCAAGGGAGCCAGTGTCCCAGATTGTTGTGGCATATGTAAATTCAAAGAGATAATAGGAGCTTGGATGTGTGGATCAGCAGAAAGGAAAAGTGAGAACCCACTGACAGTTTTATTTTGATTCCACAGGACTTTATATTTATAGAGAAAAATTTTTAAATAGTTTTTTTTTAAAATTCTTTTTAGATTATGCAGTAGAATAGAAAAAATGCAAATATTCAGCCAGGTGAAAAAGAACAAGGTATGGTTATGGCTTAGAGACACATTTTCCTTGTTAAAGAGTTATTAGAATTTTTCTTGGAAAAGCAGTGGCCCAGAATCTTTGTGTCAGTGTGGGCATTTGTGTTCATTCCCGTGTGCGGTGGGGAACAGTTGTGGCCAGGTAACAGGATGGTTCTCTCGGAGCTGTGTCCAGTGGCAGTCTGGAACGGCCTCCGCTGCCCTCAGCGTGTCCCCGTTGTTCTGAGGGCGATGGGGACACCGTGCCCCGAACAGCTGGCAGGTCACCGGGGCCAAGGAGTGTTCCCTGCAGTGGGCAGACTGGGTTTCACTTAGGTGATACACGGGCCAGCTGGGATTACCTTGGGCTGAGCTGAGCTGATCCACTCCCTTTAATTGCAAGGCTCACAGCGGTAGTTGAGACTTGGACTTTTCTCACTCTCTGTGGCACAACTGGGCCTCCTGAGGATTGAAACGTTTTAGCCTAATAACAAACTGAGGGCTTGATAGGGGAAGCCTGAACAAGCCACAGTTTACAGGAAATTCAGCCAGATGACTCAGCAGTTCCTTTTGGCAAGAGCTCTGGCACCGTGAGTAAGAGCAGTGTGCTGAGAAAGGAGGTTGCACGTCCCACTTCGGCAGGCTTTGGAGTCAGTGACACCACTCATATCGGGCAGTTCTCCCTTGGTGACAACGGGCAGGACCAGCTGTGCTGAACAGCAGTTACACACTCGCAGAAGCAATGCGGTGCAGGTGCCAAATGTTACCTCATGGAAACTCCACCACTTACATCGACACAAGTTTCCCCTCTGAGCCTCTTTCATCTTTATTTAAAAGAATTTTAAGCTGCTTGAACCAAGGATGTCTCTTACTGTACATTGTTACTGAAATAGGTCCCTCCTCTCAGTAGTACCTCTCACTTTATTATTTGTATTGCCATCAGCAATACAAATATTAAAAGAACACATTTAACCATCAGTTGTACCGTGGAGTTTTATAGAAACAAACTAAAAATACTCAGACCCACTCTCAGCTTTTTCCTCCTGTTATTATGAAGTTTCCATTCTACAGCTCCTATTTGGGAAAATATTTTATTATGGGAGCTGTGAATCTGCCTCCTTTCCTTGTAGTGCGCACACAGTGCAATGTTCTGAATGTGTGAGGATGAAGAGAGAAGCAGTAAAGTGGAAATGAGAAAGAGCAGAAACCACAGGTTTCTGCCTACACACATATTCATTAATTGTTGTGCAGAGTCAGGGATATCTTTGTATTTTTGGAGTTTCAAAGCACTGTGAGTTTCTTCACAGCCTATCCTGTAGATTTGCAGTTGTTGAAATCTTTACTACATATAAAACCAAAGAAAAAAATCCACGCAGCTGAGCCTTTTTTTTTTTAATTATTATTCTTGTTTGACACTCACATTACAAAATTTAGAAACCATAGACAGTTCAGGCAAACTGTTAAAACACAGTATAAATTAGGGGGGTTTAATATATAAATTCTATACATAGGTAAGTTAGCTGGAACATGACTGACAAAAGGATTTCATAACAATCTTACCACAACTGTATAAAAAGGCATGGGAGTAGGATGGGCACTATCATCATGAATGCAGGTTAAGACATCTTCCACAACAGCTATAAAGCGTAACAATGACCATGCTATTCTCGCAGTGTTTATGTAGGGTACAGGATGCATATTACCAATAACATTTTGCAAGATCTATGTACAGTCACAAAATCATAACAGCCACTTTCAAGTAACTTTACTGTTTCCCGCCTGTGCAATTATTAAAGTGTTGGTATTTGTTCTGGGAACTTCTAACAAAGCTACATGGTTTGAGTATTATGGAGGGGTTAAAAGTTGGACTCGATCTTAAAGGTCCTTTCCAACCTAAATGATTCTACAATTTTATGATTCTATGGTAGAGGGATTTCAATTTGACCTGAAAATGCTAATCACAACATGAATTGTTTAATTTAATGAAAAAGATACAGGAAAAGCACAGTTCCTCATTGCTATCACTCACATGATTAATATATACCACTCTTTTAAGCCATATTTATTTCTTAGCTTGATACTTTTTAAAACCTAAAGTGATAATTTAGCTCCCATTTATCTAAGCACAGCTGTAAAAAGGAGTAACACCAGAAGAAATGTAAAACTAAAATTTGGATATCTTTTTGGGATAATTATTTGAAAGGACGTGCTTCCCAGGTAACCCTGGTCCTGTCATTCAACCTTTGAATTTCTCACTCTGAAAATAAAGACAGTTCTGCTTACCCATTTTTACTCTGTGTTTTTAGGTCTGTGACTAAATAGACTCATTCTAATAGTGTTAGAATCTTATGTTCTTGGAGTTTAGGTTTAAGATAGTTGATAGTCACTGTTGCTAAAAGTGAAAAAAAAAATCTTAAAATCTGATTTTTCACCTTCATAAGCTGATGAACGCTTGCTAAGAGTTCTGAAACCCAGAGGATGATTTATTTTCCATCTGTGTTGTACTAGTAATGGTGTTTTTACAGACAGACCCCTAAGGGAAGTACTTGTACATTGGTAAGAATCAGACCGTGAAACACTTGAATTTAATAGCTCTGTGTGTGCGTCTTTCACTAAGTTTTAATAATTTGGACAATTGTATTGGAACAAATCCTTCTGGTTCAAGGCAAGGACAGACAGTAAATGATAACCCAACTTGGGCTGCTAAAGAAATACAGATGATGTCAACAGTCTAAACTACAGCCCCCATTTTCTCTATTTTGTTTGCCCACGGACCAATCATCAAAAAATCATCATGTTCATTTCAAAAACACTGGAATTTTAAAAGCATAATTAAATAATGAAAGCAGTGATATAGTACTGACCAGTAATAGTTCACTGAGGAAGTCATGCTTCTCTGAAAGGTAGCTGGAATATGGAATTTTCTGTTCAGAATTCCATTAAATGGGCTTTGCACCTTTTAGAAGGAAGGTTCCTTTACAAACATGTAACTTGTAGGACTCCTGAGCTCTGAACTCTCAAGTCTTCTGCATTCTAGGAGGCCTGGGAACATTGCTGCACTGCAATATTAATCTGGGTTGGCAGTTTTAAGGCCATGGGGATGAAAAGGGAGGAGGATTCCTAGTCTGTTATGACAGATCTGTAGTATGATTACAGAGCCTTTGTATGGCAGACAGCTAGAAAAAATGTTCCTTTGGCATTTTGCAAGAGCTGTTTATGGAGCAAAATACCACTTCTGGGGAGGGAAAGGCATCAAGGGAAGAGTGAGCAGCCTAAGCCACTCGGAATTTACAGCACTACGGTCTGTGCTGGCCACGGAGCAGGGCAGGGGATCTAGGCAGGAGTTACTCATACTTAGCTTTTTTCTGCAGCTGAGGCTGTAGCCTGAGTTTCAGTGTCGTGTACCCGTGCAGAGTGTATGAAATACCACCCATACAAGCTATTTGCTCCGTCTCCACTTGTATAATGTAACAATGCAGGATGCGATGCCTTGTATGAGCATTAGCTTTAATGTACTCAGTATTTTTTGCCTATCTGAAAATATGCAGAAAGAATTGTAAAAGAAATTAATACAAACCAGATTAAACTCCAGATCTGTTCCATCTAAAAATGTAACAGGTTCAGCTGCTCCACAGAGCAGGGAGCAGTGGTTTTAGGGGAAGGATGCGCTCTAGCCCATATTAAAACACAATTATTGGTAACATTTTCTGCACCAGTACTTCACTGTATTCTCTCCTGCCTTTGGCTGCCTAGCTGCCATTCGTATTAATAGAAGACATTTTGTTCCACTCTGCTGCCATGCTGTGAAATATGAAAGTTAACAACCATTAAAGTACTTCTCATAATGTTATAATACTTATTTTTCCACGTTGCTTAGATCTTAAAATCTCTGTCAGCTAAGAAACAAATTCTTTACTGTTTTAAGTCCACTAGAGAAACCTCTTTTAGTTCAAAGAATTTTCTTGTAATCATTCTGTTGGGTGGATAAAGAAGTGTAGTAGGCTTTGCCTCAGGTGAACTTCCAAGAACTTTCTCTCTTTCAAAAGGGACGTGTCCCAGCATCAGAGAGCTGAGTGCAGGCTCAGACGTGAATGTGCACATCAGCTTTGTCCAGGATCATCTCATCACCCCCGTGTGTCCCTGATGGTGCCTGTGCTGCTGTCCTGAGCCCGGGTATGTGTGCTGTTCCCCAGCCACACTTCAGTAATGCCCTGCACCACCTACACAGGTAATTTCACTTGACAGGTAATGTTAGAAAGGACAAAAGAAAAGACAGCTTTGGCCCACAATTGAGTCTCTGAGCAGTAACAAAGGGGCTTTTCCCTGTTTCCTTGTCACTCCCTAACCCCATTCTGCAACTACAGCAATGGAAATAATCAGTTCACAATCAAAGGGGGTTTAATTTCCAATGAGAGAGTAATTTGAGACAGTATGGCTAATTTCTACCAGTATAAAAAGAGAAAAAGGTTCTTAAAGCCAGAAAGTCAAATTTTGCTCTCAGACATGAATTAATTAATTGGATCAGATTTAGTCCTTGCATTTGCTGCTGAAACTTCAACAATGTCAAAGAAAACTTCTGTTAAGGCTGGATTTTCACCCTATTAAGTGCACCTCCCATCTGAGAGTTGCACCTGGCACAAAGACTACATCAGTTGTCAATACAGTTTAATACCTATGAATAACTAAAAACTGTACTACAGTTAATAATTGCAGGACTGCTCCAAAGCCCATCAAAATTAATTGGAGTTTTTCCTCTGGCACATTGCTATGCTTGGAATCAGTCTCATTCCATGGAACACAGTCATTGCTAGGCCAGAGACTGTTACCTGTGTAACATTTTTACATTGATATGCATAACTATCTTTTCTACTAACACATCTTTTTTGTTGATAATTCCAATTACATATTCAGGGATCTGAGCTCTGTTCTAAACTGGATTTACAGTCATGTGCAAACCAGTGCTCATGTGCTTTAAGAAAAGGTGCATAAACTATTGCAATAAAACACGATGAAATAACCAAGATATCAGGAAGGGACAGGCTTAAAATTAAGTGAGTGATTATCTTATCACCAATGACCACATCATAAAATATGCTCAAGCTGAGAAAAATATCTCTACATTTAAATTGTTTCTTATTTGAAGTGCTTTAGCAGCTGTCCACGCTTTTTTAAAGTGACACCTCAGCAGAAGCTGAGATCACAGCTTGCCCTATCCACATGGGGAGCTTCCAGAGATGTACAACAGGATTGTGTTCGTTGCCTAAGAGAGGGAATAATGATAGTCTGATCAGTGTACTCTGATGCACAGGGTTCTTGAGTGCTTGACTCGTTTTGAGTTTCTGCCCTGAAAATTTAGTCATGCCCAGCTGACCTACATCCATGCACCTTTAATTCGGTAATGTGATTGATGCTGATGTGAAATTGAGGGCAACATTGTATGATTAAGTGTCTTTTGAAAGGCATTGAGCAAGTTCATCTACTGACCTCACACAAGCTGAAGGCACACAATTCCCTCCTTGCTTTCCACTGAGCTTTATACCTAGCCCCGCACTGCAGAATGGCACACTCAAGAAATGAACAAAAGGGGACTTTTGCTACCATTCTGATTACACTGGAGGAGGTGCAGAAGTGATTTCATGTATTTGGGTCTTTTAAAATACTGCTGTGTACCGGAAGTTAAGTTAATGCTTCTGCAAGACTGTGTCATATTCACATCTTACCAGCTTAGGGGTCTGATACCAACACTGCAGACCTACAGGCCTACTTTTGCTCTGTTCTCTGTGTAGCATTAGTTCAAGCAGCTGTCGGGGAGTGAATCCACTCAAAGAAGCAGAATTAGAAAGCCACAACATTACTAGCAGTAACTTGTCTAGATGTTGGTCTAATGACTGCACGCCTTACAGTGGTTTAGTGCTTGGTGGGAAGTGATCCTGCTTTCTTTTCAGCATGGCAGGAGTTCCTTATGCCTTTATAGCAAGAAAAATGGATTACTGGACAGGTTCATGTTCTCATTTTCATGTAATATTAATACATTTTTAGAAGAAATTGGTTGCCCAAGTTGTCATTCTTTGTTTTCAGTTGTACTGGTGCTTCTTGGTGAAGCAAGGCTCTAACCACGCTCCTGCCAGGACCTGTTCACCCTCGTTAGGCCACAGATCAATTAGACATGCAAGCGACAGCTGCAACTTCAGGCTTACATTGTTTCTGTTTAAATAGGACTTTAGCTGCAAAATTATGTGAAGCTAATTATACAAGCTATGACTCCTGAAGTCCGTTTTTTAAAAGCACTGTCTTCTCATTTTAAGTTGTTTTGCACTCTCATCTCCAAGTCATTTTGCAAAGAGCAGTGAGTGTCTCTGGAGATCAAATACTACAGATTAATGTGCCACGCACCTCTATAAAGCAATAATTGCCTCACTACTCCCCAAGAGATGAGGATGTTTAACACCTCTGAAAAAAAGACCTTTTAAATGTGTGACTACATAAAGGCTTAAGAATAATTTAGTGCTTCTGACAGTCCCACTAAGCCCTTAATACCCACCTAAATCTGACCTTTATGCTTCTACTTTAAGCACTGAGGTTTGAAAGTTTTGGACTATGAAAGTGGTTTAGTTTGCAACAGTGATAAACTTTAGGAGATCTAATTTAACTTACTTACAAAATTGCCCAAATTCATGGAAGGTGCTCCAAAATATAAGGAATTATAATGGGAAATCACATTTTAATTAATTGTCACGGTTTTATAATCTCATCTGTACCAGCCTCTAGTGGCTCATTTGAAAAGGAGTGAGGATTTCCATTTTAAAAGCAGGTTTTAAGAAAGGGTCTCTCCACCTGCACTGGGTTTCAGATAAACAAAACCCCCATATTTCCACTGTGAAGTCACACTGTGCCTGTTAAAAAGATGCAGATAGTAAGAAAGAAATGACCATTTAGCAAACACACTTAAACATTAGCATTGTTGTAGATATGTTTATGGTTATTGCTCTGGATTCATCTGAAATTTAACAGGCTTTTAATGGCTTCATTTATGGAAATGGTTCTGCCTGAAGGAACAGCTATATGTGTATAGTTTCTCTGTGTAGCTCTCAGCTCATGTACAAAAATTAACAAACAGCATATTCACAGTATCAGCAGAACAGCCATCATTCCGTGGCTGCAATGATGCTGTGCCATCTTTACACTTAGTTCTTCCATACACAGCTCGAATAAACACATTAGAGTTTTATGTGCCCCCTGTTTGAATTCATGTGCTGATAGATCTACAGGAAAAGGAGATCTGACGTTCTGCCTCAAGCCCCTGTTTGCAAATCCAGAAGAATCCATCCTGCTCAGCTCAGTGAGCACAAGAGCAGTGGATTCAGTGAGCCAGATGGGCTCCCACAGGCCATAACCTAACACAAAACTGCTCTGCAGACACATCAAACCCGGAGTGCACCACACAGAGCATTCTCAGGCTGCTGCCCTCAAACACCAGCCCATCAACGCCTCCAGGTCAACAGCTCAGGCACTGACAACTTCGAGGCCTGGCAGGGGGCAGGAACAGTTCCAGTTTTCTGGCTGAATAGGCCAACACAGCCAGGTTTTGTGATTACACTGATTTTTCAAAACACTACAGCCACTTGGAATCACTCTGTGCTGAAATAAAATTATTACTGATTTCAGAGAAAGGGTTACATCCTTTTGTAGGGAGAGAAGGACTGGAACATCTGAAAAGGTAGCACCAAGTCAGTAACAAAAATGCAAAGTTCAGTAGGATGTGGCATTTAGGTTTCATTTAAGCTTTTTGAGATGTTTTCTGGGGCAGTTAGGAACATTCCTTCCACACACAAACAGTAAGTCTACTGTTAGGTCTTAGTTTTGAATCTAATATAGTTCATTATCATTTAATATATCTATTACAGTAGCACCTTTATTGTACAACTTTAAACACAAGTCCCTATTTCATATTATCTGTAAGGAAAAGGCGAACTTTACATCCTAAAAGTAAAAAAGACAAAAATGGTTATCTGCTCATGAATGACAAATTCTTTAGTGCATTCATTCTAGTCTGAAACCCTTTGTCCTTTAAAGCATACCACTTCCCAAATTCAGAGCAATTACCCCCCATGCTCCTAAGTATCGTGTTGCAAAGTAAACAGTACTGTGTTAATTGGAACCTGATAGAAACGGTAATGCAGTACCTTTTTTCTTTCAGTGTGCTAAAACCCCTTAAAAGATGCAACTCAGCATCAATAAATTTAGGGAATACACTACATACATTGAACAGAGGTAAGTTGAGTCCAGAGTCATTTGCTTCTTCATTCAACCTCAGAAGTGGTGGGGATGTCTTTAAGCAGCACCGTCTGCCCTCTGTGCCCTCCTCAGACCGGCCCAGATTCACAGTAAGGAAAGCAACAACAGCGGTGGGAAGCTTAACGGAGCAACAGTCACGCTCCAGGTTGTTCTCTGTGAAAACCCATGGGGTCAGGACGACTGTCCCATGCTGACGTGGCCTAATGTGACAGACTTGTATGTGAGCAGTGTCACTCCTCATCCCTGCAAGCTCGTACCTGCAGCAGTCAGTGCTTTGTTCAACAAGGCTGGGGGACTGCTAATGCAAGATTAAGTTCTTTTTTCTTCGTTCAGCAATTAACCAGATTGCTGTTGTGTCTGTCTTTGATTTAATTTTACAATCCTCAGAGGGTTTAAAGAACCGCTGTCTGAAGCACCTGCTTCTGAAATACTCTTGTGTATTTTTGCTTTCCTTTTTTATACTTTTCCATTCTCTGTTGCAGTACCACGATTCTCCCTGCTCCTGGTTTTCTTGTGTTTTCCTTCAGAGGCAAAATTACAGTGATCCTGACGCAGTTTGGGCACAGCCACAAATAGTCTGTTTGTCCTTCCTCTCTGTCTCATAGTTAGAAAAGCATCGTTGTGCACACAGTTCTGTTGATTTCAGTGGATGAATCCAGTTCATCCATCATGTTAGGCAGTCAAAAAAACCCAACAAAAAAACTCAAACAAAAGAAATTGTCTAAATCCCAAACAGGCATCTTTGGAATCAGTAGTGCAAAATGTTTGCGGATTTCTTTTCCTTGACCTACTGCAATAATCTCTTAATCTTCAAGTCTTCCCTAAAATAGTGGATCTGTAAATGTAAAACATAAGGACAATGAAAAAAAAAAGAAGCAAATTTAAAGGTTTGGGTTGTTTCAATCACTCTCTTCATATTCTCACTTATATCAAACTGTTACACATCTCTTAGAAGAGCTGTAAACTGTTGGAAGATCCAGTTAGCCTGGGGCATTCTTCAGCTGCATCAGGCTTTTGCACGGGTACAGCAAGCTGAGGGTATTCTTTACATGGAGGATAATTTGAGATTAAAATGAGCTTTTATCAGTGCAGCCTCAGTTCTGCAAATTAGTTTTAAATGGAAGAGAGCTCCCTCAGAGGTCACAGTTTAAATACCTGCACTTCACAAGCTTTGGTATCAGTGTCGTTTGGAGGTACTTTAGAAATGAGCTGATAAAATGAGAGGTTACCTTAAGGATTTCCACCTGTCTTTTTCTGTCTGGTTTTCCGGACTTTCGCTTTCATAGGAAGCCAGATACAAACCTGGAAACGGTAAATATGTGTTATTTCCAATAGCACTGTTAAGCCCCATCTCTCTGCATTCCCGTATGTCCTTTTGTACCACACAGAAATTTTAAAACTTCATGGTCCATCAGGTAGCTGGTGATCAGTGGGACACTGATGTTTAGCTCACATGTCTACCTTGGAAAGCTGTTATGTTAGTTTTGATGGAACAGTAAAGGAGCCCAGAGTTAAAATATGTTAGCATGACCTTCTCATAACAGTGTTAAGCAGCTGAATGGTCTCTGGTTTGCATATAGAGATCTGGGCCCATTTCCTCCATCACAGCACTGCTACTCAAGAGTTATATGAACATTAAAAACAAGACAGTGAGACCTGACACCTAAACACATAAGCTTTTAAAAACTAAGGATATTCCCATCATTTAACACAACTTTATGTTCCTCAATCTTTTTAACGCTTATGGGGACATGGTAGCTTAAAAGGATACACAATAGCCTCAAGATAAGACTAAGTGACAGAAACCAGAGCAGGGATGCAGTGGAAGAAAATAAATCTGTCTTCCCCCCTCCCCCCAAATCTTTACACTGTAGGATGCATTTTATGACACCAAAATGAGTCTAGATTGTAGAGTCTCCTCTGCAAAAGCTGGCAGTGCATTAATATCTCACTGTCTTATCGGAATCACAGGCTGTAATTTGTGTTCACACACATTTCCTCATTTGACTGTTTCACGATGCTTTTATTCTTTACTGCTGGGACCATCTCAGCATTGAAGTCTGTGCTACAAGTGCATTGTCTTTTAATATTCAAGTGTTGGCCACCATTCCTCCACATCGTGACAAACACAGTTTGGAGGTGCATTTCACATGCCACTGCTGCATCTCTCTCAGATATCCTCCCACCTTTCATTCAGGGCAGTTCTTTCTACTCTGCACTGCCCCTGGGTAATGGGGGAGGCTTCCTGTGGCTTCTGCAAAGGGCATTTCACAAAAGCAGTATGAATATAGGGGAGCACATGAGGGAGAAAATCTGCAAACAATTAGTGGGTTGCGGTCACTCTTTTTTAGTCCAGTAGCCTGAAAACTGTACTTTTACCCTGACTTTCATTTTCTGTCCCTTCAGAGCCTAAAACAAGATGAAATGCCTTCATCCTATCTCCTTTTGATACATATTACTTTAATCACATTAATTATTCTATTTTGGCAGTCATTCTTAGGATTTAGGCAGGATTTTAGAAGCAGTATTTTGCTTTCTGAAGTAGTCTGTGAAATACAAGCTGTCTGGTCTGATTACCTTGGATTAGTACAGAAAACTGCCTATAGAATGAAGGAAAAACAAACCCAACACCAGCATAGCTTACGGGAAGGTTGCTATAGACAATTCTCTGCGTGACAGTGTATAGAGAGGCAGCTGACACGAACCAATATGAAGTGACACAGTCTGACATGCTGGATACCAAACTGACGAGGACAGAGAAGTATAAAAAGACAATCAGAGAAATAATTTCAGAACAGGGCTTTCATAGCTACAGCTGAAATTAACAGAAAAGGTTTTCTTAAAAATTCTTTTCTGTAGATGACATGTGTCTTTGTTGTAGAGGAGGAGGTCAGCTGAACTCCATCGCCCTGGGCTGTGTTTACTGAAGAGATGACAGTGTTGGCTTGTGAAAGAGATTAGCTCTGGTTCCATCAATCACAGAATGAGTGGCTAAGGGACAGCTGACATTCACAGCAGCCCATGACATGCTTGTGTGGCCTCTTTTTGTGATTACAAAAATAGGGCCACAATGGCAGCTTCCTAGACAGTGCCTTAGAGAGAAGCTACAGACAAGAGAAAAGCCATCAGGCAGCAGCTTCATCTGCTAGAAGGTTGTATTTGCAAAAACACATTGATAGACTGGGGATAAACAAGCTGTTTGGCAGGAAAGCTAGGAAAGAGCTGGGACTGGTCAGTGAGAGAGATCGCCAAAGCATGGATCAGGGTGTTAATTAGTAGTGATGAAGAGAAACATTTTCAGTGATTAGTGATTGTACAGAGTCTTACCATCTTCAGTAAAAATGGGAGCAGTGTGCAAGTAGTGGATGATGTTAGGGTCTTGCTCAAATGGACACTCCACTTGCTTCCATGTTATAAATTCTCCTACTTGCTTAGCCAATTCCAGAAATTTCTGTAAACATAAAATCATTCCACTCAGATACAGTAAGATTATCTCATGTTCGGAGTTTAATGGTCTGCACGGAAAATTGCAGGCCAATAGTCTCAGACAGTCCCTCAGCTATCGGAATGGGATAGGTAAAAACATATTTTAGATCTTACTTCAAAGTTGACGTGTCCATTTGGAAGGCGATTAGCACATCCCTCATTCAAAAAATAAATGTCTTTGATCAACAGGCTGAAGAAGGGGATCACAATCTGTGGAGAGAAATGACATAACCATTATCCTTTCAGTTCAGTATTTTCTGTGCATGAAAGAACAACTCAATTGGGAGAGATGAGAATAAAGAAGTATTAACTTTTCAATGTGCTGTGCACTTAAAAAGCAGTACAGCGACAGGCAGGCAAAAGGGCAGTAGTGTCTAGAGAGACCTTCAGCCACCAGCAGAGTGTAGGCTGAGATGAAAGCGAACTGAACACAACGTTCACTGGGCAGAATACCATGACTAAGAAAATGCTAAAAGCCCAGTTTATTACCAACAGCATCACTGTCTGATGACAATATCAGACAGCAAAGAGCAAAATAGCATTGCAGAACTCTTCCCTTTCCTGTTGTGTCCTTATAAGCAGAGATGTCGAACACACAAATCAAGCAATTGAAACACAGATGGGAACCAAAGAACCGGTATTGTCCCTGGACAAGGAAAGACAGAATAAAATTCGATGACCAAGGACTTGTCTACAAACAGTTAATCAGGAGCTGTTTCATTTTCAACAGCTCCATGCATGGCTAGCTCTTGAGGCATGTAATTTCCTTCCTGGTGCCTGATTAGTGCAACCTGCTTCTCCAAATTAACCTGCACACAACAGGATTGAAAAGACTAGGCTGGTTGACAGGGAACTGCAACAGTAGCCAGAGAGACCATTGCAATTCTCAAAATTAGCCCTGGACATCATCCAGGGCAGAGTGGCGTATAGCAGTGACCCAAGCCTTCCCTCTAACCCATCTGAGTTGGGTCATAATTTGCTATAAAAGAAGTCTATTTCTGGGTAGAACTCTTGAAATTAATGGAATTACAAGCAGGGATAAATAAATTTGAAGCCAGATGTTCTACAGCAGAAAGCAGTAACAGCGCTCCTGAAGTGCATCCTCAGAACCTCAGAAGAGATCCAGAGTGAAGCAGACTCCCTCAGGGTCTTTTGTCTCACAACTCAAAGGGAAAAGAAAGATAACACAAAGGACCAGTCCATCAGAGCTGACTCCCAGGGCTCTGGGATTTGACAGCCAAACCTCAGTCTGCCCACCTCTCCAGCAGTGACACTGTGACAGCAAAAGGCCACTTGGGGGTTTGAGCTGAAGGTCAGCAGCTGCCCCTGTGAGAATTTTCCGATGGCAGCAACATCTGTCTTTTAAACCACCAAGTACAAACTTAACCACCATGAACATAAAGGAAAACACTGCATGGCAGAGTGTCCACATGTTTGTATATTAACTGAAGTGGAGCTTGTTAAGCAGCACCAAAGCTAAAATACCTTCATGGCAACCAAGAACAGCCAAAAGAGCAATCCTTTAGTTAAGCATTTAATGTTATTCCATCTCATGCTGTACATCAGCTGTAACAGGATATGAAATGGACCCAGAACAGGATTGGCAGCTGTTATTTTCCAGTCTACATGGATGCTAGAATGGTATGATGCTGCAATGAGTGTGAACAAGCCATAGAAGTGAAAATACTGAGGCAAGGAGTCCACAAGCTACTGCCAGTGCGTGTTGTGAAAATGGAAGCCAATTTCTGTTCCAGCTAAAATACTACATCTAGTGAACTGTTAAAGATCTGCATCTCTGCTGGCTTTCTTATGGGACAGCCAGGGATAAACTCTGTAATGTCACTGCAACAGCCATAAAAAAGCCTGGACTGACACTCCAAGAGCCACTGGATACTTATCCTGATACACTCCACTGATAAAACTCAGGAATGAAAACAAAGCACAGCCTATTCTCCCAAATTGCTGAGCCCTCCTATTAGGGTCAAGTGGCGCAATTTCTAGTCAAACTGAGCTAAGAGTGTTTCAGGATTTATTTTCCTATTACCCAAACTAGATCAATCAACCTGCAGCAAAGAATACAACTCCACGTGGTTTGTTTTCTACCAAAAATGATGATGACTCTGTAACCAGCGTGGTCTTAAAAGGTGGACAGATACAGAGAGCTGGAGCCACACACTGATCCCCAGCTAGAAATCACTGCCAGGTTCTGTCTACATATTTTTTTTTGCAGGCAGATGTGAGCTTGTTCTGCCCTGCTCCACTGCCTGGGAGCAAGGTCAGCACCATCAGTGGTACTAAACATGAAGGAAAAGGCTTGCTGAGAGGAAAGGTACACAAATGTGGGCTGGATGCCAGCCTAATACAGCTACAGAGCCCCCAGTCAGCTCAGAACATGGCAGAGCTTGTTCTCATCTCATCCAAAAGGCACCAGAGACATACCCGAGGATACCAATTCTCTACACATTTCCATGGAATTGCTGTATTTTGGTCACCATTAATTTCCCCAATAAAAATATATTACTGAGTATGTTTTGCTTTCCAAATTTCTGCAGGAAAAACAACAAAACTGGCTACAATTATACTCTAGTACTGGCTTCAATCCAGGCACTTTGCTAGCATAAAACCCGAGTTAGTGCCAGAAACTCCTATTTCTCTCCATTTTTATCCCCTCTCCATGCCATCCAACCCACCCACATGCCGAAGGACAATTGCCTCCTGCAGAAAGAAGAAAGTTAATGAGATGTTCCTGCTCCACAGTATCGGACAGCAACAACACACCGTGCTGTGCTGGACATACTCCCAACATTTCAAAGCCAGAGACATGCCATAAGTACAAAGCAGAGTTTCCCAGTGCAACGACTTCATTTTGGAGCTGTCACAGGTCATGTGACTGCACAGACAAAACCAGACTTACTTACTAACCAGTACCCCCCCCTGCAAGCACAATTCAGTTTGAAGATAAAAATTTTCTTCAGAGAGAGCTTTGCTATGAGTTTGCCAAGAAACAATGTAATATTTTGTATCAAAAAGAAGCCATCGTGTTCTTTAGGATGTGTTCAAGTTCATTGAAACAAATAAATTATAATCTTGCTTATAAAAATAAACAAAATTCCTTAATCCTACAGAAAGCATCACACGATCTGCTGTATCTGACACTGTAAAATACCCAGTGTGAGTAGCTACCAAATCATATCCTGGAGCATTTTCCTGAACTAATGTTGTCTACACAAGGAAAACAGAATATGGGCTTTTTCTGATGTAAAATAGATTCCTTTCAATCTAATAACCTCTCTGCCGTCAGTATTAACCAGCTGGGGCTAGAGATATGACAGAGATTGCTAACTTCACAGGAAATTAAGTCAAGCAATAAAGCAACTGGTTTGAATATCTATGATGGTTGCTGAAGAACTAAACTGCAAAAGCATCTCAGACTGGCAGGTCCTCGCTGCAGTGTGTGAGAGTTGAAAGAATTGCTTTTCCAGTCACAAACATCCAAATCATCTCTCCTTTGCATAGAGAAGTGCTTTTCAGAGCAACTCGGTGTACTCCCATTGCAGCTGAGTCAGCCTGCCACCAGATGCTGATCTCATTTCACTGTAAATGCTGTGAGATTCCATTAGCTTCAGCAGATTTACATCAAATTTACAGGGGTGTGAGATTAGCATCTGGCCTGGCTCCTCTAGTGAATGAATACTAAATTCCATATTGTGCTTGTTCATGCAGTATCTACTTCAGCTTTGCCACGCTCAGTGCAGAGATTACCCATGTACGACTATGGGCAATTGCAGTGTAAAACACAAACCCTCTTTCAGATAACAAAAAAATAAAGAATTGAATGAAGGAATAAGAAAATTAACAAGAAACATATTGGGGCACAAAACAGGAGGATCCTACACTCTAACATCTTGTCAATCTGATTTTTGCAGCATCAGTGACATGTCAGAAAGCTCCACATCTGCCCTGAACACCGATAAAACACTTCAATTCTTGCTCACTGAGATGGCAGCAACAACCAAATGAAATGAAAATTCACAAGGACAGAATATCATCCCAAATTTGCTGCAATGGATTCAGACTAGATTCCCTTGCAGGACTTGTGGTAAATCATCTTTCCATAATGTGAATGGAGATCCACCTCCTCTCCATTGCTATGCCCTTTGCTCTCCATCTCACCTCACACATCACACAATAGGGGCTTCTGTGCCAGAGCCTCGGGGCACAGTTGTAACAAAGCACAGCTCCACCTGCGTCTGCCAGGCTCATGCTCCAGCACCAAAATAAAAGTCGTTTCAGACTTTTATATATATGTATTACACCTGTTCCATCAGGTTTATCAATCTAAACAATGTCAATTTTCCAGGGATGTAGAGACACTTGCAACTAAGTCCTCCATGCTGTGTGTCCTGCTGTCTCTAACCCTCCCAATGTCTGACAGCAAGTCCACAAAGATTTGCTTTGATCCTATCCCGACTCTTTCAATCACATTTTTTTTTCCCATTTTACATTTCCAGTTGCATCTTGAAGCACACAGGCCTTGCACTGGTGACCCATGGAAGGGAGGAGAGCATCTGCATCAAGTGTTTGAGCCACTGCCTCCCAGCAGAAATGCACCCCACGCATGTGGAGATGGATGGGATGTGGTCACACCTACCTTCTCCCTGTTGCTGTGTGCGGTGAGGGACCTGTGAGCAGCCCCCCGCAGCGCTGTCCGGTAGTTGTAGAAGTTGCCAGTGGGGTCCATCTGGTGCTACATGCACAAAACAACACACCTTGGTTAGAAAGTGGCCTGGGTCCTCTAAAGACAATTTTATGCTCAGTTGTAGCAAACCATGAGCAGAGCTGAGCTTCCATCTTCAAAATCCACAGACCTGCAGAACTCCATGCACCAGGGATACCATGAGAGCTCCACAGCCCATGGCTGTTTATACCTTTGATTTTTCTACTAACAGCTTACTGAGCTTTTTTGTGAAGAACAAGCACTGCACGTTTTATGTGTGCCAGATCCTGGAATCCTCAATACAAAATACAACCTTGGGTCTTCACTCAATATCCAAGGTGTAGATTGGGAGCTTTACATTCAGCATTGTGTCCACAACTAAACAAAACATGCATCAGTGGAAGCACTGTGGAGTGCATATAGGCTCATATTTTGGCTTTTTAAAAATTCCTCTTACTTATTTGAGTACTTTGAATTCCCTCTGCATATCAGCAGCTTTACATCCTCCTCACTACACCTGGGATATTTCAGCTTAGAATCAGGCCCTCTGCCTGTGAAATGTGTCTCCAGACACCTCACACCTGGATAACAATGTAAAATTCACAAACAAAAATATCCTGAATATAATTAAAGTGCATCAGGAATTTATTTTTTTTTACCTCAAGAATGAAAAATTTGGCTGTTTTCACTTTTGACCAAGTCTTCTTTAGCCTGGAAACTGGACTCATATTCATTCCGGCTATGAGTGAGAGAGAAAAAAAGAGAGCCATTGATAAGAGCTGGGTTTCCTTTTTCATCTGTGACAGCTGATGGAAGACCCGGTTAGAAGCTGTACTTACAAATGATTGCCATCAGTGAATTAAAATTCCCTATGTTAAAGCACTCTCGGGCAACGTCAATGAAGAATTCGATGACTTGCGCTCGCTGTTTCTTTTTTGCAGGCTGTAAATTAAAAAAAATGAGTATCTGTAATGAGCATATGCAGAACTGGAGGTCATCCTAAGCATTTGTTCCATGCATAGCATGGCTCCATGCACAGCTTGGGCCATCTGCTTTCAGTCACTGGCCCTAATTCTGTTCCAGCAATCCAGTGGGTGCTGGTGACTGGCAGCCTCTGAAATCAAAGCTTTCACTGCAGTGACACAGAAGAAATTCACGGCAATTCCCGGCCCCAGTGATTGTCTCAGTGCTGGAACAGGCAGCCCAAGCAGCCCTGAAGCAGAGCCTCAGCTCACTGCTGGCCTCCCTTGAGTCTGTGGGCACATCAGCACAGACTTTCCTAAGGGCAGGATTTCACGCCCCTGTAACAGCAGCACCTTTGTCCCAGAAAGAGCTTGTTTCATTGCATTAATCCCTTTCCCCTCTTCTGTCCCTTTAGCAATATGGCCAGGCCAAATGATAGCATTTTGGATACACATTTTAATTGGACTGGAATCACCCTATCTTTTCCAAAGATGATCTTCAAACAGTAATTCTTATGTGTCACAGGCTATCCAGGCTCTTTAAACTATTATTATTCCTCCCTTCCACACCCTTTTCAAAGGGGAAAACATTAATTTCATTTTGATGGGACCAAGTTAAACAAATTAAACCACTACCAAGGTAAGAAACCACAGCCACAGCTACACTAATGGGCAGCAGGACAGAGAGCCACGCAGTGGGAATTCACACACAGAGCAGATCTTGAGGATGACAGATAACAAATATGGCTCCACTAGAATCTTTGCTGGCAGAAATCTCACAGGATAACTCAAGGCATTTTTCCCTCTCTTTTTCCCTGCAGGGTTCATTATTCCACGCTGTGCCCCTACTACATCAAGAGAACAGTGCATTCCCCCGTGTGCCGCCGCCTCTGTTTTGCAATATGTTTGTCATTTATCAGGTCGCTCCTGCAAGTGCAATACTGCTACAACTTACCATCAGATGCTTAGCTGGGTCATAAGAAATAAATCCCCAGGATTGCTTATTAATATAAAATCTCAGAGAGGTACTTCAGGCATGTGGTAAAACATGGCACATACTTGTAACTTACCATGCAAATTTCTGTTGCTACGAGATAGCAGAGTCTATTGAACCATTTCACATAGGCCTCAAGGTTACTTGTCTTCTTCTGTTCACTGAAACAAGTCTGCGGGGAAAAAAAGCACAGAAAGCTGTAACTGTGTTCCAGTCAGCTACCTGATCACTAAGATAAATACTGCACAAAGGTAATTACTGGCGACGCCGCTCTCATGCTCATGGAAGACTGTGCATTTAAGGGCCCCTTTTAAAAAGCCCGTGAGTGGCAGATGGGGGTCTAGCTGGGTGTGTCACACTGTACAATCCACATTGGTGTCCAGAAAACAGCCCCATTTTGCCTGCAGCAAGTGTTCACTGACAGCCTGCACTGACCCTTGTTCACTGGGACATGAACAGCTGGGGCTTTGCAGGATTCTGACATCAACAAGGACATGCAGACAAAATACGACAGGCACAGTCTTCCACAGCAGGCTCAGTTTGTGACTTTGATTCCAGGACTTCCTCCACTTCAGTAAATACAATCACCCACAGTCCCTTTCTGGAGGGGAGGGACCAGAATTTAGTGAAGTGTACATGAGATAAACAAGAGAAAACACAGTTCTGATTGATTCTTCAGGAAAAAAACCCACTATTTTCCTTAGCGAGTTTTCAGAAAAACAGGTTCTTAGCAACCAGCTCTGCCTGGATGGCTGTGCTTGAACAGGTCACTTACATGCCAGAGACACTTCACTGATAAGAGCCATTACAAGAAGCATATTTTTCACATATTTATACAAAACTTAAGATAAATTCTCATAACTGATACAGGCTGTGCGAGCAGACACTTGGCTGAACTCTTCCAGTCCCTTTGCCATCAACAGCAAATTTGACTTTAGAGGAGTGATAGGGCAGTTCACACAGCCTGAGTATGTTGCTTGGGATGGTAAGACTTCAAATCCTTTTTCCAGCTTTAAAGTCTTTGACATCTATCTAGGGCACTCAGCTCTCTGGAGTTCAAGAGATTTGTCTGAACATTCAGTAACATCCACTAGAGGGTACCAGAGAATACTGATTTTTGTTTTATTAGGATGATCATTGCCCAGAGGCACCGTAAACACGTGCCACTAAGAAGAAAATCATAATGCATAAGCAAAGATCCATTAATGTCAATGGAATCACCCATATTATGTAAGGTAAACCAGTGACTAAGAACCCCTTCAGAAATGGGGCTTAATATGATTCCCAAGGTAATTCAAAGTAAGAAAATATTCACCTGTGATTCTGTATACAGACATGTTTAGAAACAGAAATCACAGTACCATGCTATGGAGGAGCAAAGCTTAACAGGACTGAAATTCTGAGCCACTTTATGAATAGACTACAAACACAATAAAAGTGTATTTTTAAAGCATCTCAAAAGTAAATGTTAGCAAGCAGCATGTAAATATCAAAAAACCCAAAGGAAACCCACATCAGCCCCAGTCTACCATAGCAGCTGCTTTTCATGTGCTCTGTTTCTTGTTCCCTATTACAGCAGAAAGTACACAAACCCCGGGTTTTGTTCTGAAAATAGTATTTCCATCTCAGAACTGTTGTCCTGTGCCAGGGCGTAAGAGCCACAGCTAATAACGCAAAACTTGTGAAAAATGTGCAACAGTGAAGTTGAGACAGACTGCTTTTTAAAGGTTAAGCTTTATAAATGGCAGCAATATTTAGCACCTCCCAAGCATCTTCCATCTGCAGCTCAGAATGCTTGATAAACATTCATAAGTGAAGCCTTTTGAAGCCCTCACGCAAGAAAGATGTTTAATATGATCTCCAGCTGGAGGGAATTCAGACCTGAGCCAAATCGCTGTGGTTGACAGGGGTGTTCTTCATGGGTCAGGGAATATGTGACTCCACATAAGGTTTGTGCTGCTTTGTCCAAAGATGTGTCCAGAGAAGGGCAAAGGAGCTGGGGAAGGGTCTGGAGCACAAATCTGATGAGGAGCAGCTGAGGGAGCTGGGGGAGCTCAGCTCGGAGACAAAGAGGCTCGGGGGGAACCTTCTTGCTCTCTACAGCTCCATGAAAGGAGGTTGTAGGGCGAGGGGGGTTGGTCTCTTCTCCCAGGTAACAAGCAGCAGGACAAGGGGAATTGGCTTCAAATTATGCCAGAAGAGGTTTAGGTTGGATATTAGGAAAAATTTCTTCACTGACAGGGTAGTCAGGCATTGGAACAGGCTGCCCAGGGAAGTGGTGGAATCACCATCCCTAGAAGTGTTCAAAAAATGTATGGATGTGGCACCTGGGGACATGGTTTAGTGGTGGCCTTGGCAGTGCTGGGTTAAGGGTTGGAGTCGATGATCTTAGAGGTCTTTTCCAACCTAAACTATTCTGTGATTCCCTGTACAACACTCTCTCCCTGGGCTGTATCTTGGCATAGAAGCTTTTCTAAATCAACCATGCAGAGCATGAAGAAAAGTTCCAAACTACCCGACTTCGATCAACCCTGCTGACTTGAAGCCCAGGTGGCTGAAATCTCACCGTGGCTGGTTTGGTATCTTGTGTTTCTGACACATTTGCTGCCTTGGGGTTCCTTTCTAAAGAATGTGATCAATGCCCAGAATACCTGAAACTCCATCCCTGCCTATTTCCCTCATCCTGAAACAAACTGCAGAATCTCCGTAAGTCCAAGAAGAGAAGGAAAGGGCCCAATGTTGCACGTTTCATCCATCCATCCATCCATCCATCCATCCATCCATCCATCCATCCATCCATCCATCCATCCATCCATCCATCCATCCATCCATCCATCCATCCATCTTTTCACCACTACAAGCTATTTTGGGGCTCTTTGTGCAGCACTACTGTGGGGGTCGGTGATGCCTTTGGTTAGGGGTGAACAGAAGCATCCCCTGGGATGCTTTGTTCCTTGGTATGGTCTGTCCCGGTTTGAATCTCCCGGCTGGCTGTCAGCCTCGTCACTCCCCCGGCATTCTCCCATTGGTCCCCATTCCCTAATCCCGCCTTTCCCCCTGGCCCCGGGTAAACTGGGGCCCTCGGGATCGTGTTTCAGATTTGCTTTGAGAGTTCAGCTGTAAACATGGAATAAACCATCCAGCAGGATGAAAGGCGAATCTCCTTCCTGCCTCTTTGCCACTTGACTGTAATACCGAATATGCCCCAGGTTCTGTGGGCTTGCGGGACCCCACAGAGCCGGGCAAAAATTACGGTAATACACTACAAACACAGGTCTTCCTGATACCTTCGGCATCCAATGAGGAAATTCAGCCATTGATGTATGATCTCAGTGGGAACCCATACGCAGTTCAGGGGAAGAATTTTCCACCCTCTTTCTTTTCAGACAGTATGTGAAATCTCTGACTCTCCCTCTCCAGCTAGGAAGCCTCTTTCCTTATTGAGGCACTCACTGAAATGCTGCTTCAAACCTCAATGGAATCAGTGGAAAGACTCCAAGTGGCTTTCACAGCCTTTGGACGAAGCCTTGATCAGGCACTCTGTTCCCTGTGGTGCTTTGGGTTAAAAGCTATTGTGTAGGGAGACAAGAGTTGATTCATGACGCACTGAGTCACTGCTGTGGTGTCTGGGCACACACTGAGGGCAGTACATCACATCCAGGGCCTTTACTCCTTCAGCAGAGCAACAGACATTCCCTGGCTGTGCACAGCCACGACCATCTGTCCCAGTCAAAGCAGCCTGGGAGGAACGAGCCTGAAAGCACAACAGCAGGGCAGTGGCCAGTTTGTCTCCAGGAAGGAATGGCAGTGACCTGCCAGTGCGAGCTCTGCCAACAGGTTCCCATCCTTGCCATGACCATACAAGTCACCAGTTGGCCTGGCCCTGCTCAGCTCATGACTCAGGCCCTGCTCTTGGGGACCTCATCACATCTGGACAAACTGTGGTCACAGGAGACACTTTGTATGTGGAGAAACCATACCTTGGTGCCATCCAGAGGGTCTTTATGTACAAACGCCTGCACAAACTCCTCGGGTCCAATGTGACTTAGTCTTTCCTGTTGAGGGTAGGGGAGTGGGAAGAGAGAGGGAAAAATAAGAAAGCACCCCAGAGTATCATCTGTTCCTCTTGGTAAGACATTGTCATCTTCTGTCAGCTCTGAGTGGTGTCACCAAACTGGTAGACAGCCAACTAACCAGACATTAAAATTCATAACAACAATTAGAACTATGTCAGCAGAAAGATGAAAATTAGAATAAATATATCTCATTACAGACAAGCCACAGTAAGAGTCCCCTCCACTGCGCTGGATGCACAGGGCTTCCTTCATCTGGGAGCCAGCAGGCATCAGTTCTGTGCTTGGTGCTGCCTCAGACCTGCTGTGCTCCAGCACTGCTCAAAAGCCTTGTTTCCCAGCTGTTAAATGGCAGTAATGCTGTTATCTGGTGTCCACAGCAATCCACTGCCCAGCTGCCCACACAGGGCTCTGCCCTGGCTCCCTGCCCACTGACCCTCAGCTGCTGCCCCAGGGTGGTGGCTCTGGGTCACTGGGTAAGGAAGGCACTGAGGGTGCACGTGACACATTAAAGGCTTTGCTTACACTGGAGAGTGTCCCAGGCACTGAACAAAACAAGAATAAATAAAGTATTCAAATCTCTCTTAGTAAAAGACAGGCCACCTCCAGCAGCTTCTGAAAAAACGTGGCAGCTCCAACCACACACTGACCTTCCTGCTAGGCTTTTCACTCCCCTTAAACATGTTTATTAGAAAAATAAATATTTTCAGTAGGTTGTAGACCACAAAGGTATTTCAGAGGAGGTATTTTGGAATTCCTACAGCCCAAGCTTAGAATACCCAAGCAACAATAAAATAAATGGTAATTCTGCTCAAGGGAAAATTTTATGGCTACTCCTATGCTTTTTCTCTGAGCCTATCACCTTAACACTGATAACTGTATAGGGCTCTTACTGATCAATAACTGTTTTAAATAAGTAGCAAATAATTCTTACTAACAAATAAGCATCAGACAGTTTCAGTGCAGAGCACTTGATGTATCGGACATAGCAATGGAAGAGAAGGTAGAGAACATTGATTACAGCACAGTGGAATTAAAATCTCTAGCTGCATTTGTTTTAAAAAGGCAGTGATGCCTCAGTTACAGGGAATTTTCCCTTGGAAGACAGTTGTACTATGGAAGAGGAAAAAAACAAAAGCAAGAAAAAAACTCCATGCAAAAGGACTTCTACTCTCTGGCTTAAGTTATATAAAGCAAAGAGAGCCAAAGCTGCACGTTCTGAAAACTAACCACTCCACTTGACAAATAGAATATCAACTATCTTCAGCATTCCAAAGGCTGATTTCCTAATACTCGCTCCAATCCACAGTGCATTTCAAGTTTTGTTTTCCCAGCCCTCCCCTCAAGGATGAGCAGTGTCCACAGGAGGACAGGCAGCAGGGCACCAGAGCAACAAGAGATCTGCAGATGGCAGCAATGTTTTATGTTCTCCTGTGCACATCCAGGAGGTCCTTGGGGAGGGCCTGACCCTGGGAGAAGGGTGTGCAGCACAACAGCACATCCAGGGTTTCAGCACTGCAATTTTTCACACAAGAGCCTGTTTGGGAGCAAACTGCAGCCCAGCACAGGGGGAACAGCAGGACTTTGTGGGGTGCTATCTGCACACCCTTATATGTCCATGCACAAAATCCCAAAGGGAAGAACTAAAGCCACGTCAGACAACTCACAAGCTTTGTGTATCTGGAGAAATGGATTTGAGCTGCTAAAATTTCTTACGGATTTATAAAAGGGTTAACCATCAGCCACTGCAATAGCACCTGCAGAGCTTGTGGGGCTCTGAGCACCTTATAGAAGTGACATTCCTGGGACTTGACTTTGCTGGGATAGGGTTCTCATTTCACAAACAAGCAAGCTGAAGTACAGTGACCTGCTCCAAGATGCACAGGGACACTCTGATATATAATTTGCTTCCCAAGCATCTCTTACTTAACCTGTCAAACCCTGCCTCCTGCTGCAGTACTGATGGGATGTGCTGCAGCAATGCAGACATTTTTTGGTTATGTCTGGAATACTTAGCAGCTGATGGCTTAAAAAACCATCTCTGGCTGCAGCAGTTGGGAACCATTCCCACTTACCAGCTCCACGTGTGTCAGCTGCTGAGCCAGGGTGTAAGGGTCACTGCAGACGCTCAGGATTTCTCTCTGAATTGATGGAGGTTTAGTTTTAAAGGCAACCAGCTTATCAGAGACAGCACTACTGATCTTGACAATCCCTTCTTGCCCATGGCTGAGGGTTGCAAGTTTCTGATTCAGGGCTTGCAAAAGCTGATTCATCTTTTTCCAGTAAGCCTGGAGAGACAGGGAGAGAAACATAAGCCACACAGGAAACTTGACATAGGAGTGCTTCTTTATGCTGAATTTTCCTTTCTGCAAAATACTCCTAAGCCAGCAACAGGTTACCATTTTATGTCCAACAAGCCTATTTCAGAATAACCAGTTGGCTTAATTACAGTTCTGTGCTCTGGACACTGAGACTGCAGTCAAGAGAGGAGGCAGGCAGGACTGGTGGGTTGGGCTGGCACTGATACTCCAGATTCCTGCCAACATCGGGTTCAAAGGAGAGGCAGTGCTACAACATGAGTTACTGCAGCTTTCTGGAGCACAGCAGCTTTTGGGTACCTATCTTTTATGTCAGCTACGTGCTGGCTGAGAACTCCAGCTGTTAATGGTGCCTTGTCAACTCTTATTTATTAGGAGTAAGAAATGTTTCTGATGCTATTTTCTCCATCCTTTTGACCTGAATGCAGAAGAAGCCTGCAGCTGCTTGCTACCCAGCTGGAGTGGCTGGAGCATTGTGTAGCTTTGAGTATTTAATATCCAAATGTTAATTGCCACTGAAGGAAGCTCATAGTGTATTCCAAGCACAGCCACATGCTCAGCAGGATCATCATTACCAACTTGCCCAGGTTGTTCTCAGAGCTGAAGCAACTCTTTACAGGCAATGAGTGGAATCTCTGGCCATGGAGGATGGGCAGAAAGAAATTCCTTCACCTCTTCACAACTGACAGATGCAAACATGGCAAAACTGAGATAACAGACCTGGTGGACGGGCTCTAAAGACAAAGGTTAATTGGAAATGTCCTTGGCTAAACTGTGCCTCACCACAAAGAGCAACACACACTTGTGTCACGTCCCAAGCTGGACACAGCTCAAGTGAGTCTTTGGGAAGTAATCCCATGGTTTAGATCCAGCCCCTGTCTTCTTCAGAGTCTTCAGTGTTAGCCACTGACAGCATTCATGTTTTACGTGTTCAAGGAACCAGAAACCAGACTCTGTGCTCTTCTCACCTGCACAGAATCCCACCTGCACATTGGAGATAGCACCTTCTCCTGCTTCACGGTGAAGAATAACTTCTCACATCTACTCTGTCTTCATTACAGGGTAGGACAGGCTGGAGACCTTTAGAACATCCCAACTGCTTCAACTTTTGCACAACACTTTGTAACTTTGATGCAGCTTTTCTAATAGAAGGTTTCACATTGCTCACTTGGAGTCACATTGCTCTCCTTTCACTTAAGGAAGATGCTCTCGAGCTGGGCTAGAACGTGGACCAGATAAGTCAGGCTTTTTTTTTGTAAAACAGAGCTGTTAAGTCTGACATGAAGCCAGTACCCAGAAGGCAGGAGGGACTTGTCTTGGAGAATGACAGCACACAATGTATTTGGAATCAAATCCCACAGGTGGAGTGAAAATTGAGTGAGGAAAATAAAACCCCACTCTTTCAGTTTTTATCTGTTACTGATGTATATTAGCTCCAAGGAAGGCCTTCTTCATGTAAATCCTCATGGCAACAGATGGTCACACTTTTGATTTACAACGACTGTTCTGGACCCAAACTACTGACCACCATGTAAATATTTCTCTGTTTAACATCCAGGTGTGTTTGCAAATCCCAGCACAGCTTATGAAGCTCCGTGAACACAAAAAATAACTCCGTGTTATTTTTTAGTGAAAACTCAAATATTCGGTATTTTGTGAACTTATTTTGTAAACAGGGAACTCAGGTTTTTTGCGGGTGGGGGGACAGCACTGAAAGCCAAGCCTTCCAATGAATATAAAACATCTGGCTAAAAGACTTAGCTGGAAACCCAGCTCCTCTTTCTAAAAGGAGTTTGCATGAGAAATCTTGGACCTGCCATGTCCGTGCAGGATCAAATTCTTCATAGTTTGGATGAAAAGCCACAAAGCCGCATAAAATTGCTTGAAAGACATGCATATTAGCCAGTCTTTCAATAAATCTTTATCAAGAGATCTAGTTTCACTTCGTTTTGTAGGGTATATGGCACAAAAAATAGATACAGACAACAGTAAACAAAGACTCAGGTAAGCCAACCACCTAATAAAGAATGAAAAAAAAAAAGAGAGACACTTAAAGGACACAAACAATTTCACAGAAATCAGAGCCCTTGAAGAGACTCACTGGAAATCGGTTGGGTGCACCCTTGCCTAGAAATCTTTTCTGTGCACGTTGGGGGAGAAATAAAAAAAACCATAAAATCCTGCTTTTGCCCTTCTAAAAGCATTTCCTGCCTTCTTTAAACTACATCCACTAACTGAAAACAACATTGTTCATTACCTTCAACGTGCTGGTAATTGTCTTGCCACAAAGTGACCCCCCACTGTACAGGGGCTGCGTGCTGGACTTTATCAACCAATTTCACTTCACTGCCACATTAACAGTCAAAAGAAGCACACTACTGTTTAATATTTAAAGAAAATGTTTCGTTCTTAACTAGGAAAGTTCCTCTGAAGACAGCAGGCCTCAGCAGGTGGCTTAGGAGCTCAAATTTTAATTAAAATTTCTAACTCTAAATGCAAATCACAGCACTTACTAAGAAATGCTTCTCAGCATGGACACCTTTATAAGCACATCTCAGCCTTTAGAAAGTGGACTCTACAAAGGACAGGAGCAGACACTGCAGGGGAAAATCCTGCACTGACCTACATGGACTGGATGACATCACAAATCTTTCAGTCTTTAATTTATGTGGTTCACAATGGGAACAACTTTCTTCCAAAATCTAACGGCCACCATCACTCTTCTGTGCTGTCCCTTAAAAAAAGGAAATTTGCATTCGGAGGATATGAGCTGTTTCTTAAATTAATTATTGATTTGCTCAGGCATAATCACTTGCAATTACAGTGCCTAGTAATATCTGAAAAACAGTGATTTGAAACTAATGTGGTCTGAGGCCCCCCAGGGCACCCACAAGCTTTTGTACACAGCTGTGCACGCTCCAGAGCAAAGGTGTGCGGTGCTTGCTCAGGTTAGGCAAATGAACCACCACTTTGCATGCAGAAAGTTCATTTATAGCAGTTCTGATTCTTCAGCAGGGCAACTACTGCTGTTAAAGAGCACACACTAAGTCCCTGCTCTCCGCCCTCCAGGCTGGTTCCTTCTTTCCAGAGGACACGGTTTTGGTGGGTCTGTATGGGTTTCCCTCACTTCTGATGCTGAAGGGCTGCAAGGCATCTTTTGTGGTGGCTGGCCAGGAGCAAGCCCATTGCCTCTTTCCCTTGAGGGAATTTTACTGCTCTGGTTAATGGAACTAAAGCCACTTTGGCTCTTTCTGAGTTTTTTTGTTGCCTTCACCTCCACCATTGTGTCCCACAGCTTCTCCTTCCTGCCCCTTCTCTCCCATGGGCTGCCCAGCCCAGCCAGTCAACCCATGCCAGCCTACAGCTCCCTGAAAGTGCCAGACATGATGCCAGCCCAGTCCAAGAGCAGCTGTTCCCATTTATGACATATTTCATGTGCATAGGAGAGCCCAATTTCATTTTTGTTGTGCTGCAGCCCTGCTAATTTCTTCTGTCCTCTCTCCACCCTTCTCTCTCTCATCCTCGTGGGTATGTTCTTGTCCTACTGGACTGCACCCCTCTGTGGCTTGAGGCCAGGCCTTGAGGTAGCCAGTGGAACTGAATTCTTCCACATCCCATGGTTAACCTAGAAGTAATTAGAGACTCTGTGTACTATTTGCTTATTATTTTCATGAACTTTGTGGTCTTTTTAATGTTTCCAAATTAACTTATGGGGTTCACCCACCTGAATTTGCAAGCAGGTCTCCCAGATGCTCCATTCACTGTGACCCACTGTGCCACACACAGAGCTCACATATTTGAACACCTGGATCATACAGACATCTAGCCTGAGTCTGTGCTCAGCAGGCCACACACTGCTGTCTTCTGCCACTTCCATGCTCCCAGACAAGCTACATGTCCATTAATATTAGTATTTTCTTTAAATGTAAGAACTTGGATCCAGAGAAGCTGTGGATGCCCCACCCTTAGCAGTGTTCAAGGCCAGGTTGGATGGGGCTTGGAGCAACCTGGTCTGGTGGAAGGTGTCCCTGCCCATGGCAGGCACGTGGAACAAGATGGTCTTTAAGGTCCCTTCCAACCCAAACTAGTCTGTGATTCTATGATTCTAACTTGGGAGATCACAGCTCTGCTGCTGTTTGAATTGTCACCAGCACAATCAGTCTATGCTATGCCTTCATATATTCCTTCTCTAAAATGGAAAATTCAGTGTGCAGGAGATAAATTCCAATGCTCACTCTGGTGTGTCCCCATGTCACTGCCCCAGGAGCATCTAAGGAGAGATGAGGCTTTCAGGGAAGCTGCTACAGGTTTGTACCATTATTGGAGAACAAAACTCAGAGTAGCCAGGAACAGAATGTGGAAAAAGGAGGAAAAGAAGGAGAAGGAGGAACCAAGTGGGAAAAACTTAACATATCAGCAGAACATCCCAAGTCAGGCATCCTCACCTCATCACATGGGGCTATCCTGTGAATCATGTCTTTCAGATGGCCAATCATCCGCTCTTCCTGAAAGTCATACGGGAATGTCTCTGTCCACTCTGTTAGCAACTGTAAGATTTTGGGTCCAAATTTTCTGATTCGAGCCTGAAATGGAAACCGTTGAATGATGGAATGAGGGATTGAAACATACTTACTCACTAAAGTCTCCCACTGTGTGTGTCACTGAATGTGGGGCCAGGTTTTCAAAGAAGGCACTTACGTTGCACCTGCAAAACCTGCACACGTGCATACAAAGAGTCTGGTGCACAAGTAACACATTTTGGCATGCAAAATGTACCAGAACTTAGGTGCATGCACAACTGCCTGTTTTACATGCAGATTTAAGTATTCTGCACATGCAATTGGCCTGTTTATGGTTGGATGGGCATTTTGTTGGTGCAACCTTTATACCTTTCTTAAAAACATCTGGCCTTTTTTGCTGATTCAAATAATTTGTTCTTCCCTTTTGTACTTACAACTCTTCTATATTTTCATCCTTCTCTGAAAAGCTGGAATGAATTTCTTGACCAACAAAGAGGGTTTTTGCTCCTTTGCTTTCTGGCTGTACGAAAAAAACTGCTTAGTGACCAGTGGCAGATGCACAACGAAGAAAAGATGGACAAAACAGCAGCACTTTTGTAACTTTACCTGGGCTGCTGATAATGTTGCTCTCCTCCCACATGAGCTCAAGGTCATGATGGGACAAGGACAGTCACTCACACAGCACATAGCTGATGCCCACTTCTGGTGTAGATTTATCTGAGGATGTGGCAGTGGGAATAGTCAGGATGGGGCAGGGAGGGAAATGCAGGGAATGGCACAATTGGTGCATTGGTGTAATCTCAAAAGACAGCCAGTGCGGCTGCTCCCAAAGCTTTCATCCTCCGTTATGTGAAAAGGAAATGGTGTTAAACAACAAACTGCATTTTTATTTACAGAAAACACAGACCGAAACAAACAGCCTTCTTCTGCATCCCACATACTGCAGCTGGAGTATACCCTGTAATCAGGAAAAATTATACTCTTAAGCTCCCCAGCTCTTTGTTTTTCAACCAAGGTGGTTAAAATGCATATTTCAGCTCTCCAACAACAACAGGTTTCAATGAACCACATCTCTAAAAATAACTGCTGTCAGCTAGCATTAAGCTCAGGCTCAAAGACCAGCAGGTGGCTGCTAAAGGGAAAGCTTTATTGGAAACTACAAAGGTCTGGGGAGACATTTGCTCCAGCTGTGTAAACTGCATTACGAATTGATGGAGAGGACTTTGTGCAAGTCACAGGGCATGGGATGGGAGATTGCTTGTGTACAAAGTCTCAAAATCAGCCCCACTCTCAGAAACACAAAATCAGCTGTGTCCCACCAACCCTGTGTTGCTACAAAACCCAGATGCACTTCAGGCAGATAAGAGATCTTCTTAATCTCTTAATCTGTAATAAAACAGTGTTTCTCATTTCTTGAAAATTTAATGAGCAGCAAAACTTTGCAGTGCTCACATTTTAATCCTCCTAAACTTGTATCTGTCATAGAACTGGAGAACAGAACCTCACACCTTAGAAAACTTGTTCTGCATGGTTCACCCCATACAGGTATTTCTATTAACACTGACTGTATGGGTAAGCCAAGTCTGGGATTGCTGAGCATTCTGGAGAATGGCTCTCCACAGTGAAGGCAGAGCTCCTGTTACTCATGAAACCAGTTGCCTGTGCAAAAGCAAGCACATGTTCAGATGTTGCTGACTCAGTATTTGATGCTAATCTCACTGTTTCAAAGCTGGAAAGGCTGATCCTGAGAACCATTTCAGAATTTTGGGGTTTCTGGAAAGTTGCAACAAATTCACATTCTTTCCCTCTCCACTGCTCTGAAGGTGCATCTTCTGCTCCAGATAATGTACTGAATAAGTGTTCATCAATGCAGCAAGGAGAGCTTGGGCAGAATCCAGCACTGAACAGGATCCTGTGGGATCCATCACCACTGCACTGTCCGTGGCACTGCCAGTGGATGCACGTGTGTTGCTACACACTGTCTCAGTCTGCACAGTCCCTGGGGCAAAAGGGGAGGAGTGCCAAGGCAGGAACAGCTTGGATTTTCTCATTCTGTTCACCTGTCAGGGCCCCACTGCTGCTCCTGCCCATTCCCGGTGCTCCATTGGTGCCACTCTGCAGCACAGGGGGCAGGAGGGTGGTGGGCACCTGCCCCCTGTTACATGGTGCTCTAAGTGACAGGGAAGGCCACGAGGAAATATTACTGTACCAGGAGCAAGAAAGCAAAGGGACAGAGAGACATTAAGTAAAAACGGGAGAGACAGTGGTGTGTGGACATCTGCACCTGACAGTGTGCGAGGGTTACGTCCTACCTCCTTGCATCCTGCAGGCTTCATCAGAGCCTTAAAGAAGTTAAGAAGGAAAGTCACCTGGGAAGACTGAGACAGGGGGAAAGGGAAAATCAGAAGAAGATTTGAAGTGACTACTGCCTGAAGCATTGCTCTCAGACATGGATACCAGGATGCCTCAATGTCAGGATCTCAGTGGCAAATCCTTTATGAGAAAGCTTCATTCAATCTAAAGAGAGGCAAGGGACACACACCAGAGGCCCAGAATCCTCTCCCCATTGAAAATACCTTACATTTTTCTGCTGTAAGGATAAACTAACCTTGTCCAGCACGGGGTCATCCAGCCGCTGCTGCTCAATGCACTTGTGACAAACTCGGGACAAAAGCTCATGGGGTTCGATGAAGAGTCTGGAACTCAGCAGGAATGTAAAGATATAGGCTTTCTGCAGGAGAAAGACAAGTAGACCTACTGTAAGCAGCCACACAGTGGGTAATATTGACTGTAAGCAGCCACACAGTGGGTAATATTGACTGTAAAAGCCCTGAACTTCACAATTTTTTCATTTTTACTTGGCAAGACCTTTTTATCTAAAAGACATAACAATTCCTGACCCTGAATATGGAACTGGTTACACTGGGTGCAGGAGGCAGCAGCATCTCCTTCCTCCACAGCATCCTCTTCCAGCCCTTGGTTGCCTGAACCCTGGGTGAACATCCAGTGAAGACAGTGTGCAGGTACAGGAGACAGCACAGCTGGGATGCTGCAGACAGTAAAGCTAAATGGGCAGGAATCTCTGTGTTGTACTGGGTTGTGAGCTGCAGACATTCCCATGTCAGCCACATCTTGCTATTGCCCTGCACACCTCACCCAGCCTATTTTAAGCAATATTTCATTTATTCTATTAACTCCCCAAATTTCATTTCTATCAGCCAAGTCATATCATGTGCAGTTCCACATCTGTGAAGCTGTGGGAAGCAGGTCTGCTGGATAAATCCTTGGATTATTCAAATTATTCCAGCAGTGAATTTAAAATACATGCATGAAGTCTCAGTTGTTTGCATCCTGACCCCTCCTCGCACCTGAATTATCTCCTTTCCCCCAGCCCTAGCCATGCTCCTGAGCAGCAGGTATAATATTACATATCACATTGCCTAATGAAAATCTCACAGCCTGATCTGTCCATTACCTATTTTTATTGCCTTACTGTTCCTTTTTTTTTTTTAATTGAGATGCTTCTTTATTACTTATTTTTAGCTGATCAGAAACTGAGCTCCGGGTAATTTAAAACATGCTGCCTGCTCTGCATTGATAACTTTCCCAGTCTCCTAAAGTACCCAGAAGTCAATGCTCCTCTGTGCTTTGAAATACAAGCCATGGAGATATATTAGCACTTAAAAGTCTTCCAGTCAAACTCTGTCTGAATTCCACTGAGGATGTGCAAAATCCAGTGAAGTCAATAGATTGCAGGACCATAAACCTGCTTCCAGTTTAGATCCTCACACTCGTGGTGAGGAAACAATTTCCACTGATGGAGCAAGGATTAGCATCTAGACTATGCTGTCCAGCGACTGCACAGTTGGGAATACAACCCCATGGAAATGATAAACCCACCAGAAGAAGCATCTCTGTTGTCACCAAGGGAATGCTCTGTACATGCAGGCAAACCTGGATGACTTCAGCAGCCACTGAAATTCAGCTAATTTAGTGCCAGTTCAGACTTGGCAGTTTTTTGCTTCAGTTTTCCTCTAAACCTCTCTGGGAAGCACTGCTATTTTTGAAGTGCTCCAACTGCTACATCACTAATTCATCACCACGACAGCTCCCCCCCTACCCTGTTCTCTTATTTAAAGGCAATATCATCTTTGGGATCTGCTTTTTCATGGGAACAATTATAGAGCAGTGAAACAGCATTTAAAGTAATGCATCAATTTACCAAGCTTTAATTGTATGCAGCTTTTAAATTAGCCCTCTTAATTCCAAATTTAACACATTTGCACTTTTGCATAAAGTGCTGCCCCAATTCATCAAAATTAAACCATTTATTATACTGTAAATTGCTTACTTCAGGGTAGTAATCAGTGGTAGGTATCAGATGCTGGATTAGAGCATCCAGAGATGCTGAGGTAAGGTTTCCATCCTGGAAGATCAGTCCTCCTTGTTCACCTTCTTTCGAAGTATGTAGATGAGGGCTGAAGCCACATGGGGTAAACATACTGGTAGAACTCAGCGTTTGGGGCATGCCTTCCTGCAACAGAGACAGGGACAAGATCCATCAGATCCACAGCCACATCTGTCTTCTGGCTGACTTGAACAACACAGCCACTAGCGAGAGCTTCCAGTTCACAACATTAACATGATCCCTCCTCGATAACCTTCACGTCTCTCTCATTGCTGGCACTGGCAGAACACAGAAAATGGGACATTTTGATTTATGCTTTTGGGCCAGAAAGCGATGGCAGCTACTTAGGGCTCCCCCCCAGTCAAGAGCGTCTGTGATGGTTCCCTTTTCACTGCCATCTCTGGTCAGGCCCACGCAGGAGAGGAGAGATACTCGGGACTGGAATTCAGCAGGTTCCTGAACAGGATGAAGTGGTTTGTTTGAACCTCTGCTCTCCTGAGAATAAGACAGGGAGAATTTAGGGTGAGAGGGAGAGAAAAGGGGTGCCACCGTGAGCTTGCTCAGGATGGACCTTGGAGGATGTCCTGTGGCTCCCATGGGACAGCAGAGGTGTCAGAGTGAGTGAGGAGATAGAAACAGGAGCAGAAGTCAACTCGGGGAGGATGGAAAAGCTAAGGGAGTTGGAGGAAACAGAGAATGTGGGAGCTGATGAAGAGATTAAATAGCAAGGAAAAGAGAAATGAGGAAGAGTGAGAAGGCAGACACCTGAACTATATTTGGAGCCTGAAGTTAGTCAGTCCTAGATCTATACTTAGGTACTAAATAAATGTTTCAAAGAGATCCTGAGCACTCATCGCCTTCACTGGAGCTGCACAGTCCTCAGCACTTCTGAAAAGGAGGCCAGGCAGACTCTGAGCACGTAGCCCAATTTCAAGCTCCCTATATTTCAGTTCTCTGGGTTCTTCAGGTTGCATTCTAGGTTTCGTCTTGATTTCATGGTTTACAATCAGCTTTGAATGCTTCTCCTGTTGAGCAAAGTTGTTTTGTTTTTGAATTACTGTAGAGGGATGAGAGATTTTTCCCTGAGAGCTTTAAAGCATCTCCAGCTGCCTCTTAAATCCCCCCTGGAAGCTGCTCCTCTCTCAGCTAGAGGCAGCATTACAGGGTAGGGACAGGGAAAAGAACAGTGTGTGCTCCCTTCCAGGCCTGCAAATGCATCACCCAGAGCAAGGGACCCCTCAGTGACCTGACTATTTGTTCCCATGTTTGATTTTACCTCATAAAAGGGAGGATAGGAAAGAGATAAGAGAAGAGCACCAGAGCCAAGCAAGATCTGCACCCTGTGCCCTGCTGAGCCAGCACTGACCTCCCACGGCACAGGGCCACGGGGACAGCACTGCTGGGGCTCGGGCACACACAGCCAGCAGACACACCTCGGGCTTTAATAAATTTCTCTGCCCTTTTCTGTATTCTGTTCCCTCTGCTTTTCTGCCTCTGCTATCCCACACAATTTCAAAAGCTGACCCATGGATTTGGCTTAGAATTTGGAGTCTGCCTTTCTCCCTCACGTGTATCAGCAGCTGTGCTGTGAACCAGACAGCCAGCTCAGCCTCAGCTCCAGGTACAGCTTGTTGTGTTCACTCCTGCAAAAAACCCATCCCTGCCTGGCACAACCCATCCACTCCCCCAGCTCAGGCTGCTGCACCTCACCAGCTCAGAGCCACCCTGGGCCACCGAGGAGGAGAAGGGAATCATTCCCATAAGCCAGGCAGGCTGTGAAACCCTGGGAGAGGCTGGGAGCTGAGTCCCAGCTCCGTGGGAGATCAGGCTTTACAAGCAAAACTTGGGTGACTTCATCCTTCAAAGGAGGGACCGTTCCCTGGAGCCAGCAGTTCGATCACTTATCTCCTTCTGGAAGGCTCACATGGGCTGCCTCTGGGATTTGCAACCAACAAAAGGAACCAAAATGTCAAACCTGACCATTCCTACCTTGACTGGAAAATAAACTAGATGCTGGATTTTAGTTTAAAGACCAGAATATGTAAATGCTATCCCAGCCAGGATGGAAGTTGAAGCATCTAGTTTTAATGAACGTGCAGATGTGCCTGTTAATAAAGCTCTGAGAGCAAATAATTTCTGCTTTTTGTACTACATAGCTCAGACTCTGTGTAGTAAATGGGAAGGACTGCCAAATCCCATTTGTTACTTCTAACACGCTCTATGTTATGGCTTGTTTCTATGGCAATAATCCCAAGAAGGATTTCATGTCCACACAGATCAAGACATAAATCTCACGGACACACAGCTGTCTAGATGAGGAAAATAAAAAGTTAAAACAGCTGTGAACTTACAGGACACATCCTGGCTGCAGCATAAAACAGAACTCAGAAGTAATCATTTATTCGGTGCAATCCCTCACTGTCAATGCCATTTTTATTATCAAATAGAAACCATCTAAACAGGATATTGCCTGAACATTTGCATCTTACTAAATGAGAAATCTTGCTGAAATACAAGGTAATGCTTTTTAAGAAAAAGTCACATTTTTTAAAAGGAAGTAAACAGCTGTACAATTGTCACTGGGACATCTGTCTTGGGTATTGTCAAGAAATTAAATTTGACTTTTTTATTATGAAGTTCCTGGTCTAACCTCAAGTTTTTAGGCAAGGCCTGTGTCATATCTGAGCTGGTGCGTGATTGCCACCTTACTTGCCACCAAAGAAGACTTGAAGGTTTTAACAGATGCCTTTTTGCTTGCTTTTACTGATACTGTGACGTTCACAGCAGGATGAGGCCAGCTGTACAAAGGATAAAAGCCTCTTGCACTACTAAGCTCAAAAATAACTAGCATTAGCATTTGGCAGACATGAATTCGGGACAGGGACTTTTCTGCTTGCACCACCTAACTTCTTTTTGTGGTCATACATTTCCAAAGTTCTCTTTTCAAGAGTACTAAACAGAAACAAGATCTTTCTTTGAAAGATCCCAAATACGCAGACAAGGTTCTGCTCACAGAATACAGAAACAAGGGAAGCACTGAGAGGAAAACCAACAATCGAACAACCAAGGAGATTTGTCTTATTGAAGTCTTTGGATGATGGAAAAGGCAGGCACCACAGACAGAGGCAGACCCTTCCCCGAAGAGCACAGTGACAGGATGACAGGCAGCACTCCCAGGCTGCAGCAGGGAAATTCCAACTGAAGGGAAAATCATCCCCTGTGCACTGTGCGAAATTGGAAGAGGGACCAGGAAAGGATGTTCAATTGCCATCCTGGGAGACTTTCAAAACCCAACTAGACAAGACTCTGAGCAAACTTCAAGCCCTGCTTCAAGCAGGAGCTTGGACTAATGACCACAAGAGGTCCCTTCTGATTAGCTTCTCTGTGATTCTAGCACACAAACTTCCATTCAAGTATTGCCCCATTTCTGAGCTTTTTAATATAAACCCTGGCAAGTAAAAATTGAGTCCAGACTATTAGATATTTGTAAAGAAATCCATCTTGGCATAAAAAGATTTTTCCACTTTTCCTGGAAACAACAGCTCAAATGTGGTAAAAATGTCTCAAAACCTCACTCAAAAATCTCTTGGACTTAACCTGAAGTCAATGAGATTTAAGCATGTGAACATTCAGCAGCTGCTTCCATGAACTTTCAAGCAATTCAACACACAATGTTTTGCTGTTCCTCTCATTTCAGAAGCAAATCAGATGCCAATTTCAATTGATAAATGGTGCTCTGGAGGAAGTGCTGCTGGTGAGATGTTAGTGAAGGGCAAACTTCCACCCCCAGCATGCAAAATGACTGATGATACAGGTGGCTGCACACACACGGCATTTAAATTACCTCTGTGCTCTGAAGGGCTGAGACCTGGAGATAGGAAAATGTTTCTGCACTGGTTAAAAAAACCAAAAAGAAAATCCAGGGGCAGACTGTTTCTGGGACTGCTCTCTGTTACACAGAACCTCCCATGTGGCAGAAGGCAGGGCAGGCCATGTGCCTCCTTCCTTGCCTACAGAAAAACAAGGTGATAAATTGGAAACAAAAGCAGATTGGACTCAGCAGTACCTGGAAAAAGGAACACCAAATGCTGCTGGGCTGGTAACATTTTGCATTAATTTTACCAAAATGTTATGTCCACCAGCAGTGGCCCAGAGCAATCAGCACCACCATTTTAAAAATAATGGCAATATACACCTTTTTCTCTTTCTCCACTGGCCAGCACCGCTCAGTATTTCAACACAGTGATGAAAAGAGGCGTAGACACTTCTCACCACAAATGATGCTGCTTACACAAAAATATTTCAGTACTTGATTCACTGAGCTAAAGCATGGAACCAAAGGATCACCAACGCTTGTGAGAAAAGCTACCCACAAACTCTGCACCTATCTACCTCTGCAAGTGCCTTGAAACCTCTGGAAGACCAGTGAAACCTGGAAGCCTGAGGAGGCTTAAAGGAGTCCTAAGCATGCACATAACACGGACCCACTGATCTGTGGCAAGAGAGGTTCAAGGTGCCAGGGGATGGCTGCAGGCTGCCAGCTCCGCCTTTCTGGGCCAGGCAGGTGACCTGCAGCACAGCCATGAGGGTAAATAACCAGCAGCATCCCTCAGCTCCACCACTTGCTGTTACAAGTGTCCCCATGGCAAGTACAGTTAATGCTTACGTGGACACGAAATGTTAGGAAACATTTAATGTGGTTTTCAGCGCCTTTGATGTGATAAGTGTTTTATCCTTTATCAAAAACTTAATCACACTGTTTACTTTTGATCTTCATTTCATCTCTGCCTTCCATCTGCTCTGCCTCTCTCAAGGGGAAACAAGAGCTGGTACCACGTGATGAAAGGAGCGGGGCTGCCGACTTATCTTCCCACCCACTTAACTTTCGGATTAACCAAATAAATAAAAGCCTTCCCACTTCAGCGATGAAAGGCACAAGATCTTGACAATCTCCCAGCAGAATTACAGGAGCAAGAGAGGGTGGTAAGGGAAGGTATGGAGGCTGGGGTATCCATCTGTGCCATGAGGGAGGGTCCAGTGTCACTCAAGCAAGCCAGCATTCAGGGAGCACGGGCAGGGGACAAACCAAGGGTGTGGGAGAGCCAAGGTCAAGCATTAATTTGGCGAGGCACAGACTTTAACAAACACACCTAATCCAGAGTGAGTTGGGAATCAAGATAGGAGACATCTCCCATCCCATCTCAATCCTGAAAAGGTCTTTTCTGATCAAACACAAAAACCATAGCTAAAGGAAGAGGGCTCCCAATAAAACATTTTGGAAAAACATCTTGACCAATTTTAGTGACCAGGTCTACTACCCAGCCATCACTACCTGGGACACACCCTATCCACAGTCCCTGTCAGGACAGCACAAGACGCACTGAGGTCTCATCAGCCTCAGTACCTGCCCACTGCTGTCACACAAGCCCTAAATACCACTGAGCTCAGCAGAAACTTCAGTAACAGATGCTCATTTTTCTTTACGTTACTTTCAGTAATTTTCCAGCTATTCATCTTTGCTGACAAAAAAAAAAAAAAATCAGAAGATAATCATAACAAGTTAAAATTCAGATTTTTCTCTGCTTCTTTTGTAGAGAGGGAAGCAGAGGAAAGAGGAGAAAAGAATTCTGGTGTTTCAGAATACAAAAGGAGAACCACTGCAAAGTAATTGCTTCCAGTTGCCAAGGCCATGGTTATAAACGTATTTTCAGCAAGAGTACCTGGCATTAACAAACTCAATGTATTTGATGCTGATGTAATTAGGAAACTGGTAGCAGATGTAACTTTCTTATCACCTTTTCACCAGGTCCTAAAACATTCAATTTACAGCCCATGCAGTTGTGAGATTGCTGAAAACTCAACCTGTCAATCCCAGTACTGGTGGAAATGGTTAAATGAGCAATACGATGAAGTCTCTACATGAGTTAGAAACACAAAGGAAGCACAAGGGATAAGAACAGTGGGGAAAAACATTTAACTGCAATATTCTCCAATCTCAGTAATAATGATTGCATCTCAGTGCAGGTTCCCTCCCCTTTCCTACCCACTCCTTGCAGCAGCTGAGGACTTTATTGAGATTCCCATGAATGAGATTGCAAGAGCAGCAAGTGAATTTATGGCTTTGGATCTCTCATCAGAATTAGATGACAATTCTGTTTCCTTTGATCCCACTTGGTTCTCACCTCTGACTCATCTGCCCACACATATCACTTCCCTGAAGAGTTCACCCGCTGGAGCCTCCTTTGAGAGGAGGGAAAGGAAAACTTCTCACAAATCTAAACCAGCAATCACAAAAAGCAGCCTTGGGTAAAGGAAGGGAAGGAGAGCTGAGTAGCAGAGAGGACAGGACAGGACAGCTCTGTGATATGTGGTGGTGCACAACACTCCAGAGCAGGGAATGTGGGCCAGGAGCCTCAGGGTGCCTGGAAAACTTTTCTTCTTTTTCTTCTGCAAAACTGAACTCCACAGAAATTACTGGGCTCTACAACTCCACAAACTTACTCCAGGCTAGAACAGGATCTTTTCTAATTCTCTAAGAAATGCACATAGGTGCATTCAAAGCTGCAGCAGAGCCAGTGTATGTTTGCCTGCTGAATTTATTCCATCACGTCGGTAAAATGATCCTAGAGGTAAAATGATCTTGTACTAGAGGTTTATGAGAAATATCTTGCAGTCAGAAAAACAACCATACTAACCAATTACCTCGAAATCTGACGGACATGCCTCAGAAAGAGGCCCAATTTATAGGTAAGGAGGCATTAAATCAATTACCAGCACGGTGCAAGCAAGAACAAGGTCACCTTGCTGAAGGAATATTTCTGTTTATGCTCATGTCAGAGTATTTTGCTCAATAGAGAAAAATGAAAACCTGATTATCATGAATTTGGTAGACTGGTCTGAAGTAGAATGTAAATCAGAAAAGAGAAGATTTATGGCCAATTAAATTGAACTCCAATCAAAATCCCATTCAGGCAACAGTTCCCTGGGGGCTTCAATTTGTTAGTGCCACATTTTTTTAATAACTTTCTTTTTCATGTAACATCAGCAATAATAAAAGCCCTTCAATAACAAGCAGAGCCATGAACACGTTATTTATCTTAAAATGCCATCATTGCCTGGAATCAGAAGGCATTGAAAGGATGAGCTGTAATCGCTCAGGAACAACCCCCCACAACTCTGCAACGGGTGTAAAGCTTTTTTTCTTAGTCTCAGAGCAATTTCTCTTTTCATTAATGTGGTTCAAGTCTGAAGTATTTCTCCTGAGTAACAGGGAGTTGGTGCTGATCCTGCCAGGAGAGCAACGCAGCCTCTGATGTCTCAGACCCTTTCCCAATGCTGTGTGTGCACGCGGCAGACACGGCCGGTGGCAAATCCGTGCCTCATCATTAGCAGAATTTTAGAATTATTAGGAGAACGGCTACATTCCAGATGCCCTTGACAATATTCAAATGCATGCCAAAGGCAGCAGTCTGGATTTCTCTCTTTAGGCTAGGAAATCTATTTTCTGCTCTAATGTGCCTCTCTCTCCCCGTACACCTCCCCTTCCTCCCGAGTTCCTGGTATCCTGGCAAAACCCTTGGACAATATAAAAACTATTCTGGTGTACAGATTTTTATTTTTAGAGTAAAAGTTATCCTTTCTTTTTCTGCTTAGGAATTATCCTTTATCCTTTTCCTCCCTTTTTTAAGGAAAAAAAGAGGCTAAATAGAACATAAATGGGAAAAGGAAAATGAGAGTGCTTAGGGTGGGAATGAATTACCGTACCTTTTGTTAAACACAAAATTGCAAACTTTGCCCTGAGTGAAGTCAGAGCTCAACCAGGCATGGACAGAGAGGGAAATCCCGGAACAAAACCATGCAGGCAGCATTCCCAGAAACCACTGACATCAACAGGAGCCTTTTGGCTCAGTTCAGTTGTCGCTGACGGGCCACCACTGTGACTGCCTGGAAATCAGTCAGTGCTGGGATTTCAGTAGTGGAAGTGGTGAGGAGAGGAAGTTATTTAAGGATAACTAACACTTGTCAACCTGCAGGGCCGTGTGGTTTTGTTGGGCAGCCCGGGCTGCGGCATCATCAAACTCACACTTGAAAACAAGAAAGCTGCTGTGGGAATTGTATTTAATATCCAAATATACGAGCGCAAGATCGCGACTGCCTTCAGACCTCAGCAGCCGCCTCCTCCCAGGAACAGCTTCTTCCAGGCCAAACCTGGAGGAATCAGAGAGGCTTAAAAGCAGCATGGTAGAGTCTGGCCCGGCAACACCGACAGCTTTGCAGGAGCGAGGACGCCTCTCCCCAGCTAAATGAATGCTGTCTCCACCTCATGCCGTCAGAATTACAATGGAAAGCCCATAAATAAAACAAAAATGCAGATCTCAGTCCTCCTCTCATGACATCTTGGTGAGAACAAGCCCTGACAGGAATAAAAAAACCTCCCACACTAAGCAAAGCAATTTATGCAGAAGGAAGAAGGAAAGCTGTATATCAAACAAATAATTACAAGAGCAGCTTTATCAGTCCCTGCTGATTACTCTCAGCTCGGTTTGATGATTCTGCCAGAGCTCTGCAGGTTGTTCAGAGAGGTGGATGTCACAACATTTTACTTGCAGTTCTTTCATTTATTAGCACCTACTGCTACCTGTCTCTTAGTCAAAAATCTTGGCATACATTTAGAAATTGGTCTCCTGGAGTCTGTCAGGGAGGTTTAAAAACCTATAAATCATATTTTTATACATACACGTACATCCTCAGACAGACTCCACATGTGAATATGAATGCATAATGATGTATTTTGGGTGTTACATACGTAAATGCAGTTATATAGAGACACACACATTTATGTAAGTGCACCCCTCCTCCTCAATATGTAAATACAGAAATTCAAGTAACTTCCTTATCACTGCTCCAGTTTGAGTGGGACAACATTTCTGTTGACCCACTCAACATTTCTGTTTCTTTTCTTCCCCAGATTTGCTGAAATATTAAATGGAAGAGGGTCTCATTTTTATCTCAGAAAACATCAAAACCTTCTGAAGAGCAGCATAAGCTCTGACTGCCACCAATGTCAATTGATCATCACTGTTCATTAACGCTGTATTCAAGCAATGCTCAGTTACCAGATGAGGAACAAACATTTAAGAGACATTTGTGCCAATTGCCAGGGTCTGGAGGCATCCCCAAGATTTATGTCCAGCTGCAAGGTATCCTTTGTGTGGAGCATCTCTGTGCTCTGGTGTGCAGTGCCTGGCTGAGGGGACAGACAACCAAGCACCTGATTTATGGTGCTCACATCCCCGAGCCTCAACTCAGCTCCTGGAGCTGTACACACGACTGTGGGCAGGAAAACTGAGGGGTCAGAGCTGAGCCTGTCAGTGATGGATCCAGCCATGCAGGCTCCCTAGCAAAGTCCCCCCTCTCAGCACTGGGCAGGAGAGGCACTGGTGACACTCAGACACTCAGGACTTCCCTCCCTGGCAGGGAAGGTGGACACAGCACAGGGGCTCCATCAGCACAGCCAGCACCAGGCTCCAGCTTAGACATAGATTCAGGTTATTTCATCCCCAGCAGCCTCAAAGTGCTCCAGACTGATGAGCAAGCTTTCATCCTCTGTGGGTGACATATGGGCACGTCTCCCTAAAAGAAATGAGCTCGTGAGCTTCTGGATTTCCCCTTCTGGAGCACCATCTGTGCCCGCTCCCAGTCCCACCACCCGCTGCCGCAGCGTGACCCGAGGCAGCCCCGCGCCTCCCGCACGAGCCCAGGAAGCAGCAGCATCATCTGTAGCTGTCCCCAAATTTAAGCACATTCACGCTGGAATATGCTCAAGCCCGTACAAGTTCAACCTTCATTTGGGCAGGCAAGGAGTCTTCAGCTGACAGATTTTCTCTGGCTGCATTAAGTATTTAAAAAAAAAAAAAAAAAAAGAAAAAAAAGAAGAGACTGCTGACATTTAGGATAACACTGCAAGTCTGTAGCTGGAAAATAAATCCCTCTGCTTCAGAAGGAGGAAATCTGAGCTGCAGCCCAAGCAGCAGTGCAGGTGAGGGTGCTGGGCCCACATGCTGGGGCTCCCAACACCCCAGGGAAGCACCATGCTCAGCCCCGACCACCCCTTCCCCAGGGGACACGGGCAAGGGAGAGTCACTGCTGAGCTGACTAATTGCTCATTAGCCGAAATTAACTCTGCAAGACAATTCTGTGATCACTGCTAGAAGTCTGTCATTAAAAAGGACTGCAGACATTAGTTTTCAGCTTCCAATCAAAGCACCAGCAATGTGATGCCCCGGTTTTGGGATCAACAATCTGCTCTCAGAGAAACATGGGAACTGCCCGTGGTCCATCCAGCTCACACACCTGCCTCTCATGCTGGCCACCACTGGGTGCATCTTAGACAGGCAAGAGCACTACAGAGGGCAGAAATACAACACTACAGCAGCCCCTTTCTGCTCCCCAGTTAGGAGAATAGGTCGTACCCCGAAGCACAAGATTCAATATCCATCCAAAACCCGCTCTTGTTAGTGATTCTCAGTGCCCATGCAGAAATCGTAACCCTCAGGAACCAGCACCAGAACCCTTCCTAGAGCTATGGTAGGGAGCTCAGTGAAATTACACTCATGTCACAGGAGCTGATTCTAAATATTAGGAGATGAATTTTTTTCTTGGCATCATTCCACTGATTTTTGTGGTATAAAACCCAGGGGTGAACACGGTCCAAGATATACACAAAATGACCTGAATTCTGAACTGCAGTTGCTGACCTCATAACTCTTCAGCAGTTGAAATGTGGGCTACAAAGCCAATTTCCATAAAGGACATGTCCAGTTAACAGTGGGAGACTCTGCTGATTTGAGCTGTGTGAGCACACTACTGAGATATTTCCCACATAATCTACATTCATTCCATACTTTTTGGAAGTGCTCCTCAAAAGATGGTGTCAAGGGTGCAAATCCTATAGATCAAAAAGATATGTGACCCGTCAGAAGGCACAGAGCTTTAATTACTCATTATTCTGGTGCCCCAAGAAGCCCCAAACAACACACACGGGTTTTCTTCCCCTCAGCCCCCAAGGCTGCAGGGCAGCAGCTTGCCTAAGGTCTAGGCAGCCCAGATGGGGACACAGACACCCCTCTGGAGTGCTTGGAAAAGGATATGCTGTACAGGGACAGTGAAAACCCCGGTTTGTGTCTACAGATAGCACCCAACATATAACAACTATATTCATTCCTTCACTTTGCATATTGTTTGAGGAACAGTGAGGTTTCAAAAGCAGCAGCTCTCACTGTTACGAAATTGTACTATTTTAATAATATAACAAACTGGCTGATGCAAAATTTGAATGTACACCAGAGTTGTTACCCCGTGGCTAAATGTCTCACCCTTACTTAATCTTCTCAGGCTCCAGACCTGCACAGACAGACACAGGACTTTAAACTCCACAGGGGAATTTCTGGTAAAACTATGCATCTACAGATATGCAAACACGGAGTATTTGCAAAAGGAAGAGTCTAATGTCACCTGTAATCTCTCAAACCTGTAGATTTACACATGCAATTGAAGAAAACCCTTGACTTTCCACTCCACATGGGAAATCGGATGAATCACATGCTCAAATTAGGTCTGGCATCACCTCATAGCTGGGGCCATATTCTTGCCATCTTAATTCTGTTTTGTGGCCTCAAAAAGCCCTAGAAATCAGTGTGAGCATTTCACAAGTATGCTTCTGCTCATGTGGGTAAGGGCAGTCACCTTTGCTCCCCAAATGCAACTGATGGCTCACGTCAATATTGACAGCAACAAGGTTAGAGATCACATTTAAAAACCCAGTCTCTGGTATTTGCAAATTTTCTGAGAGTGCTAATAGCAAAACCAGAAATGTGCAACTCGTCTTGAAACATTTATTCAACTAAATAATTATTTCAGTTTGAATAATTCTAAAGTAGCTGAGCCAGCATCCTGCTGTAAGCAAAGAATATTGACAAGAATTCTGCTTTATGCTCAATTTAAGGCAGTAACTAGAAGATACACACAGCCCTTCATCAACTGGATATAAACCAAGTAGGAATATGTGATAGTACAGAGTGGCCTCAAGGACTGTTTTAGGAATATTTAGAATTTAAACAATCATAGAGATTAGGGGTCAAACGAGCAGCATGTGCGAAAACCTGCACGGGTGGGTTCCCAGTGCAGTACACCCTCCATGGACCCGGGTCTCTGGGAACAGGACTCAGGTTGTACTCACACAAACATTCACTGCTGCAGGAGTTTGCAGCAGGATGGACAAGGACAGGTGAAGATTTCATTGCTGAATGCTGCACTAGGATGTCCCCAGCTGCAGCTGTGATGGACACAGGGTGTGGGAATCCGATTAAGAAACAATCTGAACTCCACAAAGGGAAAACCCTGGCAGTGAGGAATGTTGTGAAGTGTGCGGTGTTGAGTGAAACCAAGAAGTGGGGCTGAATGTTGGTTTGGAAACAATACTAATTAGACCAGAAAATGTAAAAATGGCAGAGCCTCACACAAGCCTCCATTAAAGTTTCCAGCAATAGACCTGAGGAGCTGAAATACCACGGACAAACAGCAAAGCCCCTGCTCCTGGCTTCACTACAACTCTGCATTTAGACGTGTTGTATGGTTATTCTGTTCTTTGGGAGGGCACCTTCAGATCCAGGATGCTCTCCTTGCATTTCAAATTTTCAAATTCCCATTTCAGCAGTCCCTGCTGTACTTTTAGATGGCACTGAAATTTCACAGACTGTACTTCCCTACTGAGAGAACCTATTTAGGAGGGAAGCGGGGAGGTAACCAGCTGGAAACCCATGATGGAGGAACGACTCGTCGTTACCTCCCCGAGGGAGACAGAGGAGAGTAAAAGTTAATGGAAGGATAATCAGGAACTCTTCAGGGATATCAGTTTATACGCCAGGAGCATATATAACTGAGACTTGTTTGCATATCAAGAAACTACAGGAGAAGGTGTGACAGCCAAATGCAGCTTATGAAAATATGGCTATCTGTAAAGCCGATATCCGCCTCGCATGTGAAAACCCAATCCTAACACTCAGCTTGGCAAGTGAAGGCTAAATAACATCAATATGTCTGCTCTGGGCAGCCGTACAGTGAAATCGCTTCTTATGACATTTACAGTGTTTTCAGAAGACATGCCTGGGACTCAGAGAAACAGGCTGGTTTCTTAGGGATTTCAAGGATCCCTGCTTAAAATATCCACAAAATTGAAATACTCAAGCTTTAAAGCAACATGGTAGGATCGGGTGCCTTTTAATAGTCAGTGGAAAAAAAAAAAACCAACCCAGCAACTCAGAGATTGCTCGAAAACACCACGCTGTGCTACATGAACAGGACAAGACATAATTCAGTTTTAGACAGAGCTCTGGATATTTAAGTTCTTCAAAGAGGTTTAGCAGATTAAACTCCAGAGAAGCTGCAGTGTCCAAAAGCAGAGATGTATAGCTATTTATCTGCTCAGCAGTGCACACCTGCAGTCACATCACCTCACCTGGAGAGCTCTGTGTATCTCAGTGGGGCCAAGAGACCCTGTCAGTCCCAGCCTGGGAGCCCTTTTGGGAAAAATAAGGAATTCACCCACATCTGAATGCCCTCCACGCTGTAATAAGCATTTTGTTCAAGAACTATCTTCTAAATAGAGATATCTGTGAAGATCGCCCCCTTCACACCAGTGCTCCCATTCACTTCCATCCCATACATTTAACAAAGCCCCCAGCTGGTCCCTGCAAATGCCACTGCACTCTGGCCAGGTCTGTGCCCTGACCTTCCTGCCAAGGCCAGCACAAAGCTCTCCTTCCCTTCCTGCTCCGGGCTGGCTGGCAGTGGTGCTACAGCCTATTAAACACTATGAAAAGGAAGGGCCACGCAAAGCCTTTCACTGGGATAAGTGATCAAACGCAGGATTTTATTATTAGAATCTGTTTTGTCAAAAAGGAGGATATTGGCCAAGATTATCTCAGTCTGTTTTGTGATGGTTTCAGTGAAATCTTTCCCACTGGCCAAATCCGGAAATGCGTAGGAAATTAAGTGATTTAGCCTATTATACATCTTTTACCACGCTAATGACCAACATTCTTCTTGATTGTCCAGGGCATTTTTCAGTGTGTGCCTGCCATTCATAAATATATAATTGCTTTCTTGTTTAAAAATTGTATTACCATAGTGAGCATTTAGATGGCTACCACAATAACCTGGGGGGAAAAAAGTTCCATCTCACGTCTGGTACAATCCACCACCATTTTTCAGGACTGTAGTCCATTTTGCCAGCTGAGTGATTCCTCTGTGAGAACTCAGTTTCAAAATTCCCAAATCCTCCACTTTTAAAGCTTTTCATGTCACACCAGCTCTTCATTCTGCTTCACTGCCACACCACACACCATGAGAAGCCAGAGTCAAGAGGTTATTCTGGAGCTCAGTCCATCATTATTCAATGCTCATTTCTACAAAAGCCTCCAGGAGCTTCCAAGTTCCAAATGACCCTTCCACAAAGAAAGGGTTTGGTCCAGCACCACGTCTCCAGCCTCTGTAGAACCCTCAGATATTTTTTCGTCTCTCTCACGTCTGCAAATCTTTGACAATTTTCACCTTCTCTAGGCAGTTCAATGACACTTTTGATTTGCAAGTGAGTTCAGGCAGGAATTTTACCGGATGAGCAGTTTCACTACCTGCATCTCAGTATCACATCAGTACTGGCTTCCTTCCAACCAGGAGACTTAGAAGAATCCTGAAGAGGTCTTTGCATTCAGACCAAGCCTTCTGCTGAGCCACAGGCACCATCTGTAAAGTGACTCTACGAAAACGACACCATCGCGTGGCCAACGTGTTCGTCCGACAGTAAATTTGTTTGGCACACGAAGTCAAAACCCAGCTTTTTCAAATTGTCAGCATCTTGAGCTCAGTCTTGCAGCTAAATACCACGTTGTGTTCCTTCTACTCCACGTCTCGCACTTCAGCAACAATGCGATCTCAGCAATCAAACCTGAGCTGGCACTTTTTGTGATGACTCACAGAGATGATTAAAACACAATTGCTCTCCCAGACCTGGGCTGGCTCAAAATGGCACCAAATGTATCACAGAGGTGTCTCTTAATTCCCCACCCTTTGTTCAAAGAGTTAAACACACACACACAGAGAAGAGACAGATGCAGCAACGCAATGGGCATTTTACCCTCATTTGTAACCAGTCTGACTCTTAACTAATGGGGCTTTGTGTAGTTGTACATTATGGTTTCAGATGGGTGTCTTTACTCACCCTGAGTTATGCACTCCATGAGGAGCAGCAACAAAACCACACGCTCACCGACCGAAGCACTGAGAAATAAGGCTGGAGTGAGACTCTGTAAGTTAAAGTGACATTTAGTAGCATAACAGCCACATAACCTCCAGATAGAGGCTCTTAACCCACAGCAGACTTATTTCTAATGCTGCGTTTGTCACAGGTGACATGCAGCTACGTGCTCCCCAGACACGCTGACACACAATAGAGAAACCTTCAGTCCCTCTGAAGGCAAAAATGTTTGTCCTTGTCACCCAGTGAAAGATGGCAACTCCAGCCTGGTGTGTGCTGCAATCACGCCAGCACAGTGAACCCGGTGGGAGGAAAATTAAAGCAGCCAAGAGGCAGTGCCTACCTTTTGAATCAATTTATCTCAGGGCATGCCTGCAGCCCTCATCTGCAAGACACCACCGCTGTGCACCGGCAACATCACTGAAACAGCCGACAATACCGACCTCTAAAACACCAGCCAGGCTGTTCTGTAGGAACCCTGCATTTCAGCGTGGGAATACATCTTCAAAAGCAAGAGTTTCAGGCAGCATTCTCTTAGAAAGAACCAAAAAAACCCAGCTCCCAAACAAACAGTTCATTTCAAATCACTCTTCCTCCTTTTCATTTTTTATTGCACCAGGAATAAGCTTTTCTGGTGTACTATTTTAAAAGTCCTGGAGAAGTTCTGCCAAGTCCTAGAAAAACACAGTGTAATTTTAAAATTACAGTCTGACAAACTGCTGCTTTGAGAGAACAACCATCTTCTAAATGACTGAGCAGGAGGCCTTCTCTACATGAGCTAGAGAAGGGACCACGGGAGCATGCAGCGGTCACTGCTCTAACTCCACGCGGGCCACGGACTTCAACAGTATCTGAACATCACCACATTAGTAATGAAAATCTCAAGGAATTGCTCTGCACCGTCCTTGCTTGGTCTGAATTTGGTCACTGTTCTGAAGACATCAGGATGGCACCACAGCACATCTGTGCGTGTCTTGTTACGATGCCAGATTGATACCACACAGCTCCAGCAAATAACGATTAAATCCAGTTGTGTTATTTGAGTCTGAGCTGGACTGTGCACTAGAGTGACACACAGAGACAGGGCACACTGGGCGCAGCAATGATCACCTGAATGAGCTCATGGTCCACACAACAACCTGGATTGAAGCTGGAGGTGGGACACCAAAAGCAGTGACAGATGATCTCTGGCTCTCACCAGAGATGGGAGAATAATTTATTTTCATTCCTACAAATCCTCTGCAGCTTTCAGACCTGTCAGTAATAAAGCACTTCCCAGCAGGAGCAAAGTAGTCCAGGATAATCCTGCAACATAACTCTTCCTAATAAACGGGAGTGATGGGCAATGGCACCTTTACTATCAAGCCCAGCTCTAGAATCCCACTCAGCACCTGAGGAACCACAACATGCAGGGAGGGTTTGGGGAGCTGTCAAAGGGCAGAGGAGGCCCAGCACCGCTGGCCCTTTTCCCTGCACAGCCACACTACAGGTGCCACGATGACGCCCACACAGGACAGGATGACAAAGGGCAGGAAGCGGCTGGCTGAAGCCCAGACCCAAGCTGCAGAGATGTGATGCTACTCTGCAAAGAGAAGTGGTTTGGAGAAAGTTCCAGCCACAACTCTGTCTTTTATCCCCAGATGAGCCCATGCCCTGCAGTCACCCACTCTGGGACCAGGCAGAGGGACAGCGTGTGACATGCATGACACACAGCCCCATTGCTGGCAAGAGATGAAGAGCTTTGTGTTGCTGGACGTGAACCCACGTCCTTCAGCCAACCCAGAGGCCATCAGACTTTGAACCTGTGTATCACTGTGTCCCTATGGCCAAGGCCAGCACAAGCCACCCACAGATCCAACACCAGCAGCACAGCCTGGGGCCACCTGCACCACAGCTGCTGCCTCCAAGGAAGCTGCAGGAGAGGGTGAAAGCAAGGAAAATGCCACTTGTCTGGTGAACATTTGACTGTGGCACAAGCCAATTTACCCAGGGTGGAATTCACCCCAGAATTTGCCCCATGGGGGAAGGGCAAATTCACTTTTAAGCATTTACAGACATGAAAAAAATTCCACCAGCTGGACACACCACATCCCTCAGCAGGCGTGTGTCCTTGTCTTCCAGCTTTAGTGATCCACGGAGCTCTACTTGCTGCTGGCTGTAACCTAGAGTATTAATTGTCCAAGATTTATGTTTAAAGCATATTAGTAACACTTTTAAATGATGAAGGAGGCATTTTAGCAAACACTAAATTCTGCAGAAGCTCTGTTTGGCAGAGTTATCAATAATCCTATTAATGACAAGGTGCAATTTACAGCAAACTGGCAGTGGAAAGGAGATACAGGACTTATGTGAAACAAAAAGATAATGCAATATTATTCCATTGACTGTGCTTTCTCTTAATTGCCTTGTTATGTACGCTCAGGGCTCACAATCTATCACGGATGAAGTTGTTTGTTCATAAAGCAGCACACAAGAGATTTTTAATCCAAGATCCCTCTAGCTGCATTTCAGGATTCATTTCAAAGTTGTCTTTAATTTTTCTATTTTGTGTAAGTTTATCCTAATATTAGCAAGCACTCCCCTGAAAAGAAATTGCTGTGCTCGGTTGTGCTGCTTGTACTGGATTATATGACTGCTTACTAAGGCTTTACTCAGTAAGACTGCACAAAGAGATATAACTTGCAAAGCAGACTGCAGGGCTCACGTCACTCTTCCCAGTCCCCAGGTTTGCAGAAGGGCTGCTGGCCCTCAGGACTGAATCCAACTCATTTGTGTGTTTGCACAGACTCTTCGCACAATTATGAAACAACTCTATCAAACTGAATGCATAATTCTAATGTAACAGGCAAACTTAACCTCTAAGAATATACCTATCCTATTAACACGTTTAAAAAAAATACACTGGAAACTTTAAAGACTGCAGAAAGATGCATTTGAGGCTTTAAAATTATTTAAATTATTTGTTTTCTTTTCAACATTATCTCATCTTCAGGTGTCTGTATGGGAGGGCAGACAGATGGTTACTCAGCTGAGGAACTTGAGGCTGTTCTTTGTACAATGGTAACAACCAGCAGTCTGGAAGGAAGACGGGCTTCAGCCCGGGCCAAAGTCCAAATTCAGGAGAAGAGACTATGGAAACATCATTTATGGGAACTGCTCAGATCTAGCTTTTGTGTGGTTTTGCTTCAGCTTCAATTCCCAAGACTCTCACAGATGGATTTGGTCATTACACCATGAACAGCTAAAAAGCCCAAGGTGCACATTTTTATACCATATATAGTGGTAAGAATGTCAGCTATGCTGGGAATGGAGATGATGATGATGAATGAATTTATTTTATTTCTAGTTTTAATTATCGGGTAAATTCCATTTACCACCTAGAATGTGAATGTGTTTTATTACAATAATATGCTTCCGGCACAAAGCCAAGACAGAGCTTCCAAGCAAGGGGGAGGGGGCATTAAACTGTGCTGGCTGGTGTTGAAAGCACTTGACATTTCTCCATTTCATTTCCTAGGTGCCACATCATAAATAAGCTCAATAAATTGTTACTTACAGCCCTGGCCAATTTGAAATCCTACCTGATAGATTTATTTCAAGTATACCCTGTCCTCCAAAGCTGCTGGGAAACAACAACTTGTCACTGCCGACCTGTTAGTTGTAGATCCGACACTGTCTGTACATCAGCAAAGCTATTTCCAGTGCTTGTTTGCAGAGATGCTGAAAGTCACTGGGAGCTGCTGGCTGCCTGCATTCATTGCTGAAGACACAACAGGTAAGCCAGGTGACATTCAGCTGTCCTACATCACAGGCACTGCCAAAAAATGGAGACCACAAAAATGAAGAAATAGATTTGTTTTTTTTTCAATTCATATTCCACAGTTTAGGAGAACTATATAGAAAGAGTGATTTGAAATGAACTATACAGAAAACTATCCCTTGCTTCGGATTAACAACATTGGCCAATCTTCATCTATAGCTCTACTCACATTGCAACCAAGTTGATTTGCACCAGAATAACTCAAGTTTCTCAGAACTTTCCCTTATAGAAGCTATCAGCTGGCATTACCTGCCTCTGGCAAATGCAGAGCAAAACCAACCAGGGGCTTCTCCAGGTGTGTTCTCGTTAAAATACACACTTGGCTGGTGTCCTCCATGCAGATGATTGATGTGAAGAGGACTGGGGCTTGGACTTTCCAATTTGTGACAGCCTTACCTCAAAACAAACTGCAAATGAGAGTGTCGCAGTCTACTACATTAATTCAGGTACACGGTGAAATCAGTGAAACCAGCTCAGTCCTGGGGTCTGACACACCAGTGACAGGCAGTGCAATTGTTTCACACAGCTGATGTAAGCTGGGAGCTCACACCACGAGGACCATCTGCAACCACACCTTTGGGCTCTCCAACTTGGAGCTGTTTCACACTTGAGCTGTTAACACTGCTCTGGCTGACATTTCAGCCTCAAATCAAACCCTACCCCGCTCATCCCTTGACAAGGCTGTTTGCCACCACCACCCTCTGCATGCCTAGAGTCCTCCAGCAGCATTTGCTTCTCACACATTCAAGGCAGCAGTCTGGCCTGTGATCCCAGCTGGAGCTGCTGGCAGAAGGAGACAGTCCAAGAGATTTCCACATTTTCATGGCTCTCCATGAATGACTTCAAAGGGATACATAGATCCTATCTTCAGGAGATTAGCTGGAAGGGCACCGCCTGTGCAGGCAAGCTTGTTCCAGTCTTTTATCCTGTAACTTGCAGGATCTCCATAGAGCAGAGACAATCCAAGACTACAATTGCCAAGGCCTCCTACACAAGGCCTGCAGGATGGTCATTTCCAGCTGCCAGGGCTATAAAGGAGGATGAGACAACACAGCCTCTCCTATTGGATAGAGATGTTTATTCCAACCTACACAGCAACAGCCATTGTTTTGGTTAATAAGTATTCAAATCTTGTCCTGTTATGAGTTCCAGAATTACTTTTACTAGTTAGTTTACACAACATACATAATTACATTTCCATGAATACAAGCCCCATTTCCTGTCGTGCCTTTACATCCACAGAAACAGCTCAGCAATACATTAATGCATGGCTGGAGGCTGGCAAGTCCCTGGGAGCTTTGGGTGCTTCCCGACAGGAAGGAGCTTTGCCTGCAAAGTGGGGAACAGGAGCTGCACCTGCCATGAACAGTAAACAACACTGTTCTGAAAGAGTACTGTGGGTTCCTGTGCACAGCTGTGGAGCCCAGGGGAAGCTCCATATGCTGTAGGATATCTGGTAAGCGCTGTCAGACAGAGGCTGCTTGGCTCTGCACAAGCTGCTGGGGATGGGGCTGGGACAGTCCCTGCTCACAGCTCTGCAGGAGCACACGTGCTCCCCCGCAAGGCAGGTTTCCAGCAGCCCTGCAGCAGCTGCCAGGTACTCAGCGAAGCCACCCATACCAGTGCTTTTGGGTGCACTTGTAAATTTTCAAGGGTGTCTCAATGTTTGACAGACTCCCTGGATTCCCCACCAAGACAGCACTGGGGAACCAGGGACAGAAGAAAGGCCACTCTCCATACATTTCAGCCACTGCAGAAGTTATCACAGAGATTTCAGTGAAGGAAACGTAAGCTGAGCTTCACCTCCACATCCTGCTCATGCCAGCTGGAAAAGGGAGGATCGGGCAGAGAGAGAACTAAATCCCATGGTTGTGGTTTCCTCCCAACAACTACAGCTCAGTGCAGTGGCTGCTGCCACCCCAGCTCCAGAGCCAAACCCCCTTCACTCCTCCCAGCCCGTGCACTCGCAGGGCTCCTGGCAGGGCCTGCCTGCAGGGTGTTTCTGTCCCCTCACCTACACTGAATGGTGAACGATCCTCAAAGTTACCAGGTAGCAAAGATCAACATGGTGCAAGTGTCCCTGTCCTGGATGAGACATCAGGTCGTGACAACTGGTGCTGCATCACACACATCTCAAACTGCTCCAGCTCTCCATTAGCATTCTGAAGCACAGCTTTATCCTCCTGCTTCAGAGACCAGCCCCTGCTTTACATAACTCTTTAATGAAATGCTCTGCCTCAAGCACCGTGCCTATGAACAAAAGGCAGAGTTGAAGGAAAACAGTTTTACCTGCAAAAAAACCAAAGCAGTTCTACAAATAGCACACAGAAATTACACTTGCTGCACCAATCTGGGATCCCTGGAGCACCACGAAAAAGAAGGCAGAGCCTCGAGAAACGTGAGAAGCTGGGACAACTGTAAGTGCTTTCCAGAAAGACAGGTAGGAGAGTCAGCCAGTCGAGGTTCATGCTAAAACCAGCAGGACAGACCCAGTCTCCCAGTGCACGTGTCTGGTTGATGCCCACGTGGGAGGCTGTGAGGCTGCGTGTGCCAGGCTGGCACCAGATGCTCCCCCAGCAATGCAGCAGGTCGGAAGAATGATGTTAAAGCCTCGAGACTTAAAAACACACGCACAAGTCTATCAAATTCCTATTCCCTTCGGGATTCTGAGTGCTTATGGTTAATGCTGTCAAGTGTTTCAAGTGCTTCCTTCAGGAATGTAAAGGCTGTAAATGTTCATCATCCCCTGCAACACATGCTAAGTAGAAATAAGACTAGAAACTGAAACTGTACTGATTCAGGATGATGAATTGTTATTTAAGATAAAACTAAGTATCATGAAGCTAAAGATAAAATTGCAGGGGCTGGCAACACAGTGTGACAAGGACAGTGAGAATCCTGGTGCAAAACAGTGACCAGGAGATGTTACAAGACCCTCAGAGCGGAGAACGTACCTGCGATGCAAAATCATCCAGCATTCAGGGCTTCACACTGGAACACTCAACTGATGCTTTTCAAAGCAGTTTACAGGAGTTAAGGCATGTATCTTCCATTAAACTTAATGGAAAATGTTTGTTTAAATCCTCAAGACTGTCTTGAAAAGATGTATTTCAGATTCACAGTCTGGACTGGGTTCTTTAATTTTCATTTTTAATATTCACATCTGCATGTAGGCCCCAGGTCAGTAAATCATTTAAACATGTGCTTCAGAATGCAAGAGCCAACAAAGCTATTCATGTGCTCAAAATTTAGTAAACATATAAATGTCCCATCCAGCAGAGATGGAATTGCTCAGACAGTTCTGTGTTTTGCTGAACTGATGCCTAAAGCCTGCAGAGGCTGCCACGAGAAGTTACCACTTTGCCAACAAATATCACAATGTTACCACGCTTATTCCTATAAATCAAGAGAAACAGCAATGCCAGAGACGTGCTCAGAGACAGTCTGGTGTCCTGGAGACATTGGTTCCTTGTGCACTTCGGCTTTCTCATCCACATTTTGGGCTCCCCAATCAGGGATCTGACTTAAGTTGAAAGACTGGACCCAGGTGGACATTTTCCAATTATCTCTTTATTTTTACTGAGCAGCAGGAATCCTAGACTAGGTTTTCTGTATCACATAAACATCTACTGAGAAGATTACAAATAAAGCATGAAACTGTCCAAAGCACCCAAACCAATACCTTAATGTAGGTGCTAAAAAGCTAGAAGCAGAGAAATTCTTCAGCCTTTTCTCAATATGAGCAGCCTGTCTTTCCTATGTAAACTATTTTAAACAAGGTCACAGTTTCATAAACTTCTGGCATCCGCAGGCTGTTTTGCAAGATTGTTATGGCTTTGACTTTGAAAACATTTTGGAATAGGTACCTTAGGACTTGGCCAATCCTCTCAAGGAGTGGATGGCCGAGGAACCAATTACCTATTGCCACTCAACACACTTCTGTGATCTATCCTATATAGTAGTCAGAAAATTATTAAAGAAAAGCTTTGGCTTCCACTGTTCATGAGCCTGGACTCTGTGTCGTTTTCTTTATGCGCCTCGGACGTAACAGCGACACCTTAAAATAACAGTAATGTAGTGTAGAGCCTCCTCCCCAGCTAGATTTCAAATACACAAAATACAAATGGCTCTGGCAATTCAAAATACCTTCAGATTTGTCTTCCCCTGACCTCTCTGCGGGACAGCATGGCATGACCAGGGACAGGAACTGAACTCAAGAACTTGAGCTGAAGGCCCAAAGACGGGCAGGGAGTGTCATGCCCTTTGGGATTAGACATTTTAGGATGAATCACCATGAACATTTGGACCTAATCTCCCAACTTGGGAACTGAGGCCTCTGAAAGTGTGGAAGTATTTGGATCCCACCATCAGTTTCTAACTTAGCCCAGTCACATTAAGAGTCTGACCATAAATAATCACTACATGCACCCAACATTTTAGCTTTATAGAGCCAAACAGCTATTTGTGGCCGCATTTTGAAACTCAGAACTCAAAAATAATCATATAATAGCTCAGCAGTTTCCACTTGCAGGCACATCCAAGGTAAGAAGAAGGCAAGACAGCAGTTGGATGTTAAACATAATGTGGTGTGACCATGCAGAGAGTGAAGAAGAGATCCTGCTCTCCCACTGCTGCCTGTTGCTTTCCTTGCAACAGAGACAGCAACTGGCAAAAAGTGGGATGAGTCTGTTCAATCTGCAGATCTAGCAGAAAATGAACACACCGAGAGGTAAAAACCCCTCCAAGGACTGCCCTGCCCTGTATCAAAACCGAACACTGCCCACAGAATGAGCCCAGGGAGCCCACTCTTGTCAGTCCTACAATGTGCAAACCTGAGGCGAGGGAGAGGGAGGAGATTCACAGCTCCAACAGAGGAAAGAGACTCCCTTTTGGCATCAGTTCACGGGCAGAGTAAAACCTTCAAGCCATGCTCTCAGTGAGCAAGTGGCATCCAACACATGTGGGGGAGGAGACGACGCTGTGGGATTTCGGGTCTAGTCAGCAGACACAGGCAGGTTTGCAGAGCAACACATAACCAGTGCAGGCAGAGATGTGCACATAAAAATCACAGCACGGGGCTGACAATCTGCGGGATTCCTCCCCACAGCTGTGCCGAGGCACGCTCAGAGAGGGGTGCACATTTGGCCTCCCCTCGTACAGCTGTGAGCCTGGACAAAGTCCTGCCAAGCACAGAGGAGTGCCAGCTTTCACACCAAATCCCTCCCCACTCCCTGAAATCCTCCATGTATCCTTGCAATTTGGAAGGACTAGCACATGTGAGAGAGGCAGGAGGAGCTGCCCACACGCTGGGTGTTCAGTGGCTGGTGCTCAGGGTGTGTGGAACACTTGCATGGGGACAGCAGGCTCATGCCAGCAGGTACCAGACACAGCAGCTCACAGCTGGACAGCTGCACAAACTTCCACCTCGGGCGGTGATCATACTCTGGGCTGTGCCACACTGTCCTCGCGACACTCAGCTGGGCCCCACCGAAACAATCTTTAATCCACTGCACTGGTGCTGCTGGCAGGGAGACAGCAAACCACAGGATTCTCTGCAGCCCTTTACTGGTATTCTCTCCGTAAGGTTATCACCCTGGCCTCTGTGCTTTGGGATCCACATCCTCCCAAACACACACAGACGCCTACTCCTACGTTACAGCAAGACAAGGACTTACATGAACAGGTACTCTGAGTCACAGCATGCCCTGCATAAAGAACAGGATTCCCTTGAACTCATTCCTGTGAGAACGACAGCTTCATTTTCAGAAAGAGAAGCTCATTTTGATCCTTCAGAGTAACTCCACTGATTGAAGCCACCAGTAGATTGCTCTGTGGCTCATTGATTAAGCTCAATGTGAATAATTGCATTACTGCAATAGATCGGCTCCGGCACCACTGAAGACAAGCCAGAGCAGGCAGGGGTGGCAGAAGCAGTGCACCCACCCGCACAAGGGCCACCCTGGCACCCTGACTCTGGAAGGACAGGAGAAGGTGCCCATGTGGCTGCACAGAGCTGACCTCCAGAAGGTCAGCAGCTTGCCTATTCTTCCCTGTGGCTGTACCTCACTCCCGAGTGGACGGGCCACTCCACGCCGTGGCCCCAGACATGGATTTAGTATGCATGACAGTGTTCCTGAGGGCAGCGTCCACACGGAGCAATGCTAAACATGCTGACAAAGGCAAGGGAAGTGACCTGGAAATGACAAAGTGAAGCAAGGGAAGGAGCAAAGACGAGGTGGCTGAGGAGAAGCGTCTGCACGGTTATTTCTACAGAGCCCGCTGAGGAGAGGCGACGAGGTTTGTCCGGCACAGTTGGTGCAGTGCAGGCACTGCTGGATGTCTCTGCTGTGGGCAAAGCTCTGTAGATTGGCAGCCACAAGATTAATCTTGTGCCGTTCAGAGGTGGTGGGGGCTACACGCAGAAGAAAAAATAGCTACTTTAGTTTTTCATCACGTAGAATATTACGTCCAACGGCAGAGACGCAGTGTCCTGAGCAGAGTCCCAGCTCCTGGCAGCAAGCACAGAGCTGCCACACAACTCTGAACAGCTCAAACTGTAATTCTTAAAGCTGAGGTCTCTTTTTCATAACAAGCAGCAGCAGAAAAATTACTTTTAATATGCAGAAAGATTCGTCTGTAAAATCAAAGATGAATTCTAAAAAACTAAAGAGCTACTTTTTATGATAGATGAGGTTTTAAACGCTGCATGAAAGAAGAGACTTCCCTTAAATAGGTGCCAGTTAATTAATGAGATTTGGTAAATGAGTGCATTTCCTGCACAACAAACCACAGGCTTCCACTTCCAAAGTACATTATGTTAAATTGGACAAATGCCCGTTATTGTGGAATAAAAGATCGCCCACTGGAGGGTTCACACTGAAGTATTCCAAGAATATCTTCATCCAGGAATACAAGCAGTGCATTTGCAAGCGGAAACCAAGCAATCCTTAAAAATACAAATACCTCCTACAGGAGCTGGTACATTCAAAGATTTAGCACTTAGTAGTAAAAAACCCCACAGTAGCTCAGCCTATTGGTTATACAAAAGCTCAGGAGACAGAGGGATGAGCTGCCTCCTGTGACCAGAAGGCTCTTGGGGCAGGTTTATGCTCTGCAGTAAAAAGCAATGAACTGGCTCCATACCCTGCACTGCACAGACATCACATCTCTCACCTGGGGGCTCTCAGTACCTGAGGGCCACTGTGTACTTTCATGCGAACAGTGAACCACACTGTGAGCTGGTTTGGATGGAGTTAACAGCATTGGTGCAGTGTGTCCGCTGCAGGTTATGGACAGGACAGGCTCGGCACCCTCAGTGCTGTGCAGAAATCCACAGTGGACTTGGGCACCAACAACAAGTGGGTGAGTGCATGGCTTGAGCAAACAGAAGTGGTGGAGATCCCCAATGGATACCTGCTCCCAGTTCACTCTGGAGCACACAGACGTGGTGGCAGCTTTCCATCACAGTCCCCCAGACACCCTAAACCTGCTGAGAGAGGGCAGAGGCATCACTAGCAAGGTCAACAGCAGACAGACCAGTCACAAGAGCAGTGTGGGTTATAAGGTCTCTGCGCAGCTCAACCTGTAACACTCCCAAAGCCACTTCCTCCAAATTCCTCCCAAGAGTTTGCCTACAAAAAGCTTTACACCCACAGGGCGCTCAGCCCAGATGAGGGGACGCTCACCAGCGCTGCACAAAGAGGGCTCCACAGCAGGTAAGGCATTTGGGATAGACAACATCTTGACCACGCTCTCCAGCTGTTCAGTCCCCAGTCCAGCTGATCAGTACCCTCAGCAGACTATGTGCTACCAATAAAGACTACTTGAGTTGTTCTATGGAATAACAAGCACCAACCTTGCCTCCTCAGGAATATCTCTGAACACTCTCACTGCAAACAAAGTCAACTCACCAGGACGCCCAGCTCTTGACTTTCATTATGGAAAATTATTCACAGCAGAAGTGTCACTTTAGTAGTGTACAACTTCTTGTTATTATAAATATTTTCATACCATGACTTTCTTTCTCTTATACCTGTGGAGTCTTAGACCACACTGATTTCTTCACCTGTGCAAAGCTTTTCACAGACAGAGGACAGTCTTCAACTTCCTGGAACACAGAGCAAAACTCTCAAGGATCCTCTCCAGACTTTTAGAAAGAAGTATTAAGAATATCTTACAGCGCTTTCAGTGATTTTTCCCATTTCCCAAAATACATTTTCCTTTCCTACCAGAAGACCCACCTCTGCACACACTCCACCTTCAGTATAATCAATATATTGATAAAGAAGTGAATGCCTTGCCATACATCCTTTCACTGCTTTAATACCCTGACTTCTCCCCATGGCTGTTTGAACTAACTCCATTCTAAACCCTTAACTGTATTTCTGTACCAATGATTTCCAATTCAAAGGCTTTGCTTTGTCAATTACACACATGCATGCACACACCTACATGTGCATCTTCTGTTAATACTTTAAGCAATACTTGAATCCTTTAATATTCTCTTCAAGGCCTTTTACAATTTTCCCCACAATGCTACTCAGACTAGCAATTAACCCCCCCAAAACACCACTGCTACCTAACGCTCTTACAACAGCACTCAGAGATAGGACAATGTCATAGAAACACACAGTGACCTTCTCACATGCAGGTATGAAGTCCTGGCTTGCCCATAACCATGTTTTTGCTAACTTATCTAGGGATAAAAACCCTTAGATATTCACAGCTTTACTTACCCTCCTCTGTTTAGGTAGTTCAGAGCAGGAGTGCTGAGTCATGCCAGCAGAATCATCACTCTTTCTTCAGTGATGTTTGGCACGGCCAGTGCCATCAGTCAACGCTAACAGAATGCCCTGGGCTGTACAGCAGCAGCACAGCAGGCAGGGGTGAGAGAGCTGCCGGGACACATCGTGCCCCTGACCTCCTACAACGTGCCACCCCTGAAATGGCAGCAGGAAGGAGCACTACTCTCCATTTCCAGGGCTGGTCTCATGCTGCCAACCACCCCAAGGCAGGGACATGGGCAGCAGATTAACCCGTCACAGACAGGGTACAGCTGAAGCCTACAAAGGGCTTATCCTCCCTGCAGCTTGTGCCAAGGTAGCTGGGGAAACTCCAAAAGTGGGCACTCAAGCACCCAGACATTGCTCAGAACCTCAGTTCACAGTCAGCCTTCCAAGAAACTACTTGTGTATCTGTGAAGTCTCCAGGATCAAATTGGTTCTCACCTGCAGGAAACCAAGAGTAGAAACTGTCCCTTCCACAAGCTCTGGCTGCCCAGGTATTCCTGCTGATAGCAAATGTTTGACTCCAGGTGGATTTTAAATTGAAGTTCACCTGCAGTGTTCTGTTTGGAAAAGCATTTCCTAATTCCTAATTTTGTCTATGGGGATAGATGCACATTTCTGCTTAAAAACTGAGACTTCTGATCAAAGGAACTGGAACTTCTCCACTACATAAAACACGACAGAAATCAAAATACACTTTTCCTATTATGAGCATGAAAAAAAAGGAGAAACCTTCCTACATAAACATGATAGAACAGACACTCAAGTCACATACTAAGCATTTTTCCAGTGGTTTGAGAAAGAAAAGAAATACAAAATGTGAAGTTAATATTCCTCCTGGAATGAGATTAAAGATATTATTTTACGCCCTACTTGAAACATCATAGTAATTTTCATCTGCACTAATAAAAATAAATCAGCAGCTGATCTTCCATGCATTACAATTACCATTTCATGCAACAGTCACAATGCTTCTGAGGTGCATTTGCCCTTTGGAACTCCTGCCACAAATAGAGCTGAATTTAGGGACTGTCGAGTGCACAAATTCATTACATCAATTCTTTGAGGACATTGTCATGTAGAAAATGCAATGTGGCCAGCTAGAGAAAAGCATCCAGAGAAAAGCACCCAGCCCTGAGAAAAGACTTTTGAGAGGAAAATAATTAGAACTGAACAACTGAAAAAAGAAAAAGTCATCTTGCATGGCACCAACAGTTGGGTGACCAGCAGAGCCCTGTTTGGAGCACACTCGCCACCCAGACAGGAATTAATGAATTCCCAAGCAGCCCCCCGCCTGCAGCTCAGCCTCTCGCAAGGATGCTCATTTGCAGAGCAGGACACGACGTGCTGTTAGACAGGAGAAGTTCAATATTCATTAGCCAAAAGAGCCCCCACTTTGTGCTGCTGCTGCCTGCAGCACAAATCACCCACCCACGGGTTTTATCAATCCCATCACTCACTGTCCCAGGGACACTGAGCCCCGAATGCACCAACACTCCCAGCCCTCAGCTGGGGCATTTGCACAGCCAGAGCCCAAAGCTGGGAACCTGCAACTCCTTTTTGAGCAATTCAAACAGAAAATGCTGGAAAGACAAAAGGTTTAATCTCAAATTTGCATATAGCAACTTATCCTTGCAATAGTTCACTGCTAAAAAAAGAGCTACATGAAAAGGAAGAATTGAAGCGGGCAGCTGCATGTTGGAAGATTTACTCCAAACCCTTCCAGGAAGCCTATGGAAGCTTGCAAGCACACGCTTTTCTTTTACAACCCAGGACAGTAATACATTCAGCTGCGCTAAAGCAAAAGTGTCAGGCACAGAGATTTAAGGAGATAATACAGTGAAGGCTCAGGGACTAGATAAAATAATAAAAAGATGCAGGCAAAAGCTGCTTCTTGCTTGCTCTTTACTATCAGTTGTCCCTGTTGTATTGGACGGGGAAGGCAGAGCACAACAGCTTCAGCAGGAAGGGTGGCTGGGGTAACCTCCTCCTCAACTGCCCACGACATACTCTTGCAACCCAAATCCAAACCCAGCTTGTCCCTGAGCACCCCTGTTCCTCTGGCTCAAAAAAAACCAATGCTGGTCACCAATGCAGACATCTCCACCCAGGTGTAGGAGGCACCAGATGTCCAGGGGTTCAATCTGCTCCAGCCAGCACTGCCAGGTGGAAGTTGCTTAAGGGGTTGACCCAACCTTGGATTCTGCTGTGCCTACTGAGCTCTGCAGGACATCTTGGCAACACACAGATTATCCAAGAAGCTCAGTCAAGACATGGCTAAGAAACGCCAAGGTATGGTAGAGATCCAACAGCACATAAGCTGTTAAAAAAACCCCCAGAACAACCACCCTGCTTTCAAATTTCTGGAAGCCATGCAGAAAAGATCTTCATGGCCATCTGCTTTGGTGCCTGTAAGCACTTGGCCCCACAGGTCACACTGGGAAAACCCAGCAAACTGGAAAGCCCCACAGCCATCCTCGCAGCAGCAGCACATGGGCTGAAGCTCCCCCAGCGCTGGTCACACACATCTGTCTCTGCTGGGTGCTTGGAAATGCTCTCTTCAGGACACAGCTTTGCCAAATAGGTTTGTCACTGTCTTCCAAATAACTCACCGGAATGTCTTGCATTTTTCAAGTGGTGCCATGAAATGTGGGGCTGCACACGCCGCAAACACTGACATATTTCACTAATACAGTCCAGGAGCAGCATACGGAGAGTATTTATACAGGCCTTAATTATTTTTTATGAAAGGTAAATGACACTCTCGGACATGTGGTGACTTGTGCTGACAGCATCTTTGCTTTTAGGAAAAAAATACCAAAAGGGGAGGGTCAGAGGCTTTGCAAATCTAACCCATGGGTACAAATTCCTCCAGTCCTGTTACAGGAAAAAACCCAAACATTGTCTTCTTCCCATGATTTTGTTGTCATTCCTCTTACAAGCTGGTCTTATTAAATTTGTTACTCAGCACAGTAATTAGTAGAAATAAAAAGATAGCTACAAATAAAATTCAGATATTGACTCTAATTAAGTCTTCTTAATTGTTGTTTTACTAGTTGGGTTGGAGCAATTTTGCCACGATTTAACTGTTGAGGAACAATTAAGTAGAACGCTGCTTTAATTCCTTCCTGATCTCCTGACAAAAGCCAACACACATTCAAACTCGAGTGAGAGAAACCAAAACTAATCAGAGCAATGTGACACTAGCATGTTGTCTCAGCAGGTGAAAAGCCAAGCTGGGATGGTACCGAAACCTCAAGTCCTTGCACTTGAGCTTTAACTGGTGGCAGCGGTAACGCCCTGGGGCAGGGAGCAGTGCCAGGGCTGTGTGGTGTTTGCCTGCCCTCCCAAGGAGGGGCAAAGGCGCAGTATGGCCCAAAGGATGAACAATGCACGACTTGGGGGACCAGTCTGCCTTTTAGGGTGCCAGCACTTAACTCCTGTGCTCTGACACGTCACACAGCAGCCGCTGGACGAGTCCCATAATCTCACTGTCCCTGTTTCCATCCATCAAAAGTGGAAACCAGCCTGTCTCCAACATGGAAGGACGCTTTGATAAATGCAGTAATTATCACCAGACACCCCACCCAGCAAGCAAGAAAATAAAGGCCATTTATTTGTCCACCTAGTTACTACTACCAGAAAACTCTGCAAATCAAGACCCTGGAATCTGATTTAATTAAATCAATAAGAATTATATCATTAATTCATCAGAAAGCTCAAAGCCAACAGGAAATTGTTTGTATCGACTACAAACTCCTTCCATGGAGCTGCCTGGCGGTACCCCCGCTACGGAACAGCCCAGCTGCACCTCTGCCGCTCCATTTGTCATCTCAATGCACCATTTGTTCCTCAGAACACAGATCATCTTACACAAAGCAGTTGTCATGCTTCTTCCAGTCCCTACCATCTCAAGCACTTTACACATTCCCCTCCACACGTGCTCATAAAAATCACTTGCCATAAGAGCTTTTCAATGGGGCTTGTCAAAACATCAAGATGGAAGGTGTGCAGGACAGAACCTCCGGTTTCTTGCGGTCTTTGCTGAAACACCCAAACACACAGCCTGGTACAACAGGCTTTTCTTTCCACAACATACCACTGAGATATTTGGACGTAAAGAACAAGCCTGACGGGAGGGGAGGGAGACACAACAATCTTAAAAGGAAATATCACTCATGTAAAGACCTACAAAAAGTAAAACCTGGATACCTGTTACAGAAACGATCAGGAAGTGCCTTGAGGCTGTTTGGAAATACCGTTTCAGTGGCTGGTTGAACACCTTTAGAATAAAATAGTCAGCAGGCTATTTACAGTCCAAGGGGAAAAGTTTCCACTTTCCCCAAGGCACAGCAGAGCACAGTCTATTTGCAGTGAGGAACATAAATTTTGAGCAACTCCAACAGACATGAAGAAGTCACTGGCTTTATCTCAAATTAACTGATTTCAGGAAACTTAAGTAATACTCAAGACGAGGGCTCTCAATCTCAAAGACACTCAAGACCTGCCATTGTGTAGATGGCAATTGCTGATTTATTGAGTGCAAAGTGCTGTGGATCAAGACTTAGTATTAGCTAATATCTCTCCTGGAATTGGCCTTTAATGGCCTAATTCAACTCCAATTAGTGAGAAAGGAACAACGCCCATTTTCTTCAATAGAGTTGGATGAAGCTGTATCAGTTAACAACTGATCTGGAAAAATAATACATTTGGACCAATTAGTCTTACTGCTAAGATATTTAGCACACATTTCATCTGATATGAAAACTTCAAATCTAGGGCTAAACCAAAGAAATTATAGTACAGTTGCCAGATTAAAAACAAAGGTGTTGAGAAGTGGAAATCCACCTCTCATTCCCTCGGGTGCAATTCAGAAGTAACCCTGGCAAAACCAGGGCAGCTCCAGGAACATAAATACGAAGTGACAGGAAAATCCAGCCTACTATTCACATCACATATTCCATGGTTCTTTCTATTTCACAGTAATACACCAAGTTAAGCTGCTTATTAGATGGGCACATTCTCCTAACCGCAGCCAGGCTTGTATGTTATGTTGGGCTTGCCATCAGTACTGACTGCCCTTTAATCGTAATTCTGCTGTCATTTGTGGTTCCACTTCAGAAGATCCTTGCTTTAATACACAAATGGGATCGCTGTTAGCACTGCTGCAGCCCAGGAGAGAGGCATGAGAGTAATGCCACGAGAGGGACTCCTTGTAACCATCCCTATTTACACAACCCTCCTGCACATTTTCCTAACAATCTGTACTTTCAAACACTTCTGCTGGCCTACAGGATTTTGTGGCACATGCTTCCCAGCCTCACAGCACACCCATTAGCAAATAATGACCTTCCTAAAATGACCTAACAATAGCTAATAACTGCCATAAAGCATAAAAAGGCTGTGGTGCGGAAGGTCTTTCACGGAATGAAAAAAAACCCCAAAATTTTATTAGCGGAATCACTAATGGCCACATGGTACTCATGTGATCGATTTACTTTTAGGAAATGCCTGGTATCAGATAATGAAATTATCCCACAAAACAAAAACAACCCCCAAACCAGCACTTTCAAAAAGCACACTGCAGTCTGGCAGCTCACGAATGAAACACTCCGTAGGTGTTTGTGTACATTTATAATTTACTACACCACATTAAGAAATAAGACAACTGCAAATGACGAGCTGATGCTCTCCCAGCTGTGTACACTATGCAATGATACCTTCCACCAGGGCTTAGCCAGTCTCGCTTCCAACTCCCGGTTGGGGGACAGACGGAAGGATCCAAAGGATCCAAATCAGTTCCAGCAACTGAGTAACGAATGGCAGCAGCTTTGCCTTCATGAAGTTCTGAAGCAACACACACTGAAATGCTGTTTAGTGTGTGCACATGCCAGGAGCAGAAGCACAAATCCCACCCCTGATGCAGAAGAGCATCACACCTGCTCCAGACCTTGCTCTCATCCTGCATCCCAAACTTATGTAAGATCACTGCTAATCTCACACAGAGGCAGATATCCGTATGTGGCAGCTCATGTAGGACCAGGGTCAGCCCCTCTGGAACAAAGCACCAAACTCAGCCAGACACACACATAGCTTTACACATGCTCCCAGCGCAGGAAGAAACCTCCAGGTGCAGTTTTCAGCACGTAACTAATCCTCTATGAAACACAGCAAGACAAGCTTTTCTTTATGTCCTCACAGGAGAGGACTCAATGTAAGGGCACAGAAGTGCCTCACAGGATATTTTCTGCAACACTTTCACCTGCTCTTGATCTTTCTACCTGAATTTCTCTACTGGACCCACCGCTTGCAGTTGCATCTGTAACCCTGGTGAATTATTCCATGCTGGATCATCCTAATGGCTGAATCATAAGTGACCCACCACGTAACAGTAACTCCAAACTCCTTTCTGCGCACCCGGATAAAGAAGCTCTGCAGAGTTTCAGTTCCATGAACAAGTTGACAGATTTGAATGAAGTGATGGAAAAGATTGAAGATCTCAACAGTCATCTTTTCTCTCTGCAGACCCACTGACAACACACAGCATCTTGTCTGTGTTCCAGTTTCTGGACAGCTGAAGTCTCCTGGCAGCAATCCAGGGACATCCATGGAGCCCTGATGCTTTCAGAGGGCACCTTCTCCAGTCCACAGGGCACAGCAAGAGACTGTCTGAAGACATTTCTTGCCCAGCTGCCATACCCGTGCATGATCCTCATTCCTACCCCCCGTTCTGAGCTCCAGCCCTGCAGAAAGCATCAGGCCTTTTGACAGCACCAGTGTGGAACATCCCAACTTCCCGCACTTGTGGCTTTCTCTTCTATTTGTTTTTAAGCTGTGGAAGGTACGTGGAACGCGATCCCCAAGCCAGGTGACCAGGCTGAACATGGTGTAGGATGTTTATACACATGCATTGGAACAGCCTACACGTACACGTTCAAAATTGCTGTAATCAGGAAATGAGCCATGAAATGTGTAAGCGGCGGCACATTAATAATCTGTTTTATAGCTTAAATTAGAATCTTTGGAATTTCACAGCCAGACACTTTTAAATAGGTCAAAAATGCAGTAATCACACTTAATGATCACACTGTGATGTGCACCGCTCAGAGCTGGGAGTGAGGAAACCTGAGCAGAATGGATATGAACTACTGGCACACTCAAAAAAGCATTTAATGAACCTCAAGAACAAAACACATAACCCAGGCACCAAGTTTTTTATCTTTTGATCCTGCTCTTCAGAAATGAGGTGTGAGATTTCATGTGATCACAGTCAACAAATGCTGTTCTCTGTATTTTCCTTTTAGTTAGCACTGCAGATTAGCAAAGGATTTGACCACTTACAAGTAGTGGGAATTTAGTGATGTTAACAAAGCCTTCCCCATCTGAGAAACACGGTTTGCTATCATCCTGCCCAAGCACGTCACCCCCAGTACACAGACTTAAAACACATTCCTGGGTATCAGCACTTGGGTTTCTTTTAAAGAAAAGAACAAGAACCCACAGATCGATCCCAGTAATCTTTTAGTCTCCAAACCAGGGAAACCCTTCACTATTTTGCTAAATTTAGACACATGCGTACGTTCTCTCAACATCAACTTGATTTCAGGTACAATAAACCTGATGGAAAAATTGAGTAACAAATGAGAATTTCAGCTAAAGACACAGTCATTGACTAATTAATCCTGTTCTGTCAAGCTACTGAGGCATAACCAAAAAGGTAAACTAGGAAAAAAAAAAAAATCAGCTATATTCAGTGAAAACAAAGTCAATGTTTGTCTACTGCGAAAGTACAAAGTCAGCGGGGGAGACTGCTTGGAAGCTTGTAAGAAAGCAGTAGAGAAATGTTTTTTTGGTTTCTTTTTTCCTCCAGTCAAACTTGGCTTCTTCTAAAAAACAAAGCCAGGCAAAAGATGAAAGGCCTTCTCTTCTGAAGCCAAAGATGAAGAATACAAATATTAATGACTAACAAGTCTGTCTGTAAATGCCATGAGCTTAGCTGTAGTAGGCACTAAAAGGAAGAACAGTACTGCTATTAACTAATAAGTTTCTGATCTAACAAGCAGTGATGAAGGCTGATTGGGTCATTTATGGAAGGGAACATTAGTTCAGAAGAACACAGGTTCCCTACAGAGGATAAAAGGAAAGACGCCATTGTATACATGCAAAAGCTCCGGATGGTTCCTTCACCCAGCACATAAAGGTAGTAAATTCCCAATTAGGGCTTGTCTGACCCTCACATGTTTGTGTGTGCAGGTACAGCAGATGGCTGTCTTGTGGAAAACTTGACAATCAGTGCAAATTTGTCACCCGCCTTATATTACAAAACTCTGGATTTTGATGAGTCGCTTTTCCTAAAGGAAAAATTCAAAAACCACAGAAGCTTGCCTTTGTCACAGTTCACTGGACCCAGCATAAGCCTGCCTGGCCACCACAGTTTCCCAATGTCCTGGCATCTTGCAGTGGTCCAGGAGGGTCTTAGGGACCAGGGGCAAGGGAGGGAGGGAGGTGCTGGCCTCTCGCCTCTGCACAAGCACAGCGAGATCAGCACAAAGCGTGTTCTTCCATGTTCGAAGTCTGCCCATTCTCTTTCAAGAAATTCTTCTAATTTAAGCAAGTGAAACACAATAAAACCAGGAAGAAGAAAAAAAAAACACCTCAGAGCCAAAAGTGACACCACGCCAACTTCAGATTTGGAAACTGATTCATTTGCCAGCTCATAGGCACACACACCTAGTGTGTCTATATTTATATGCATGGACTCAGGTTCCCTGCTCTGTAGAGGCATTCTGAGTATTTTTAAATCAGCAAGAAATCAAGAATCACTGTACTTAGAGAAGATGGAAGATTTCCCTTTTCTCTAAGCTCATATTAGAGGAATCTTGATGCATCAGCTCTGCCTGTAGCATCCAGCAAGGCTGAGAGCCAGCATGGACACACAATTTGCTCTGAGATTCCTTCCCTTAACAGGCCACTGCTCACTCCTGCAGACAGGCTGCATTTTGCATTGCAGCCTGATCCAGCAGATGATATGAGAAGCCTCTGTGTCAGGATGGAAATCTGGGAAGCATTCTGACAGCGTGAAAGATGGCAGTGTTGAACCCAGCATTGCCAGAGAGCTGTGCTGCTGCCCCTTCCTGCGGCCTTGCCGGGCTGGGAATTCAAAGCCCCAGGTTCAATGCCCAGCTTTGAGCCCACAGTGCTCTCAGGAGATCACCAAACTCCCTCCGCATCCCCTTATGGAAAAGGGGGATAACAACATGTCTCAGCAGCATCACAAAGGTTTGTTAATGCTTGTAAGCACTTTGTAGATAAGGAACATCAAGACAGTAGTTAGCGGAGGGATTTGGGGCACAGACAGACATAAATCCAAAGCACTCATATCATATATTCCTTTTAGACAAGCATAGCAGCAGATCAGCTCCCTGCATTTAGCGGTTGTGGGCTACATCCTCTCAACAGACTGAGCACTCTGCCTTTGATCCAAAAAATGAGTCCGCGGAGAATATTCACATGTTTAATGTTAATCATATGCTTAAATTCTCTGAATCTATAAAGGGAGTAAAAGAGAAAAGTGTTCCCCAGCTCCAAAACAAACACAAATTCCCAGAAGTTATATTTAGGACATGAGCAAACATTTGGCCAGCAAAGGAAAAGCCTTCACTATACACCTGCTAAGCTTCTGCATCCCTGAGGAAACCTGCAGGTGGGAGAAGTGTCCAGAATGAGTTTGCTCAGACAAAACCTTTTTAAAATAACCAACATGGTGATATTGGAAAGAAGCACCCCGAGCATGTGACCTACTATTCTTACGCAGGCAAAGCAGTCCTTGAGCAAGGAAATCCGAAAACAGAATAAATGAAGTTTATTAAGAAATTCACCACACAGATTTCAACTTCTGACTAGGAATTTATAGTTGCAAATGAATGCATTCATTTACTGTCTACTGTGAGAGAAGAGGCCTTCCTCAGAGGACAGGCACTGCCACCCAGTCCTCACAAATTCCATATGCCATCAGCAGCACCTAGAAAGCATCTTCTCATAACTCTGCATCAGAAAGGAGCAATACTGAGCAAAAGGCAATGGATCCCCTTAAAGCTTTGTTCATTTTCAGCACATGCTGCTCTCTTGTCCTCACTATCTGAAACATCTAGCTCAATTTTCATCCTGCTAAACTCCTGGGCTAGCTAATGGCTTGGGGCTACCAGTCTGCTAAATCAGCTGGCCAGAGTGTCCAGGAGCCTCTGCTCTTGCATCAACCCCACCTTGACCTAGGTCATCCTGAGCCCTTTCCTGCAGATGGATCAGGTCTGCGGAGTGAGGACACAGCTCCTCCTGTGCAGGTGAGCTCAGCAGAGCAAGAGCAGGGACCTGCAGCATCAGGATGCAGCAAGCTCCACGCGGTCACAGAGACTTCTGCAGAGCAGAGCACTTCCAGCTACAACCACAGCTGCAGCGTGGACACAGCCCTGGCCAGACAAGCATCTGCAGCATAAACATGTAACTGGCTTCCAGAGATGATTTTCAAAACCCTGTTAAACAAGCATGTATAGCAAGAAAAGCCTCAGGCAACCAAAGGGCCACTGTGCAGAGCTTCATTGCTGTAGCAGACCCATAAACATTATCCAGCTTACTCACAGCAACGTGAAAAGGACAAATCACTCTCTCACCAGTGTAAATTGTCCAAGAAGTCAAACAAGGCTGCTAATTATTTCTAAGGATTTTTAAAGAATCCTTTAAGATTACTGTCCTCAAATTTGATTTAAAAATGCTATAAATATTTTCAATTAAACATCATTAGATGAAATTTACTTGATGGTATAAAAGAACCATTTTCTTAAGTAATGGCTCTTTGAGAAGTGTGTTGTATTTTAACAGTGCACAGTGAATAATAAACCAGAGGGAGCAGTACTAGTCACTCCTTACAAAGGATTAGCAAGGTGTTTGTCTTCCTTGTTTGACTGAATTAGAACTACACAAAATGCCCTGACTCAAAGGAGGCAGAACATATCCCTACCTTCACCTGCTGTAAACAAGAAGCATGAGGGATGGAATACATTACTAGGTGAGCTGTAAGAAGTCCAAGGGAAGTTAAGACACCACAAGGAATCCTGGTTATATTTCTCCACCTCCTCTGCAAGACACTTTGCTGTCCCAAGGTTTGTAGACACTACAAAACAACACAAAGTTCACTGCTGTTGTAGCTTATCAGCATGACCTGGCAGACCCCACCACTGGGGAAACTCTCTGGAGAGGGCCAAAAGCCCCAGAGGCCACCTCCATGATTTTCTTTCTCACCAGTTTCCTGGAGGAAGAAGCACTGTCTACTTTGATAGGGTAAGCTACAAAGCAGTAACTCCAACTCTGTGCAGTGTAGGGCATCTCTTACAATAAGCTCAGACCTCTCAGACATCTCTGGTGCCTTTGCTTTGTTCAGTGCCTCCATTAATATCACCCAGGACTTCATTACCAGGCACTTTTCCCTGGCTAGAGCCTTGACTCTTCCTCTGCTCTACTACTTCTTCGCTGAAGTACATAAAGAGCCAGAGTGCAACAAAGAAATGCACCCCCCATCCTCACTCCTTTACCCAGTCATCCTCCCCCATCCCACAAAGGCAGCCCACTCCTTCTCCCATCCCTAACAAAACAGTGACATTAAAAGAGTCCTGGGAAACAGAGGACCAGCAAGGGGCATCTTTCAGTGCTCAGGAGGGCAGACACACCTCCAGGCACAAGGTGCCACTGGCTGCACCACAGAGCACAGGGATCCCACAGCAAGAGCTGAACCTGGGCAAGGACTGCTGGAATACACCTTTTCAGCTACACTGGCTTGAGAACAATAATTAAATTCCAGTCTAATTTCCTTCTGATCTACAGCTCTAACTCCTGAGTGACTCCCATTAAGCCAATTCCCAACTGTGGTATCACTCTGGATGCTTGCCTTAAATAAGCCCAGGAAGCTACTAAAACAATGACAATCTTTTTATCTGGAAAATACTTGCCCAGGAAATTTCTCCCCTGGAATACAAATGTCAGTATTTTAGGTTTCAGTAACATCATATGATGTGCCATCACCACCCTACTCAACACATGGACAGGGACCATAAAGCCTAGAGAACACAATCAAAGCATAAATGGTTCCTCCTCTGCACTTCTCTTTTTCCTCGTCATCTCCCAGAGTTTCATGCTGTGCCAGAGGGAGCAGTGACCAGTGTGGGTCCTCAAACAGCTACCAAAACACCCAACGCTATGCGATGTCACCCAGGAACACCGTGAGTATTAAAGGCACCACGGACTGAGGCGGTCTGTGCAGCTGCTCCCCTGTCCTGGTAATTGGGTACTGTGGACACGCTCACGCCGTAAGCACATCTCTGACATAACACGGCATGACAATTTTTTCAGAGTCACAGAAATGCAGAGCATACAAATAAACCTGAATGCTGAAACCATTTCATTGTTTATAAGAATGTGCACGCTGCACCTGTTACGACCAAGGGCACTGTCTGCACCTTGGAACTGATTATTTCAGCCTCTAACAAGCCTGTCTGTCTTGGAGGACTGTTAAACTCCAGCAGTTAATAAACCTCAACATAATTATTTTACAAAAAGAAATCATTACCGAATATACAGAGAGAGATCTTTAAACGGAAGGAAAAGAAAACAATCCTCAAACTGACATTTTCCTCTCAGCTTCTTACAACGGCTGAGTCAATTCAAATCAAATTTAACTGAAACGAAATAACTCCAAAATTGATATTGGTAAAGTCCTACCCTGAAACAAATGTTCGGGAGCCAAACTGCAACGCCAGCCCGGGACTCCCGATAGAGAGGAAGGCAGGACGCTGGCGCGGCACGAGCGGGGAGCGCTCCCCCAAACGCCGTCCCGGCGGGAGGGTGCAGCCGGCGGCGGCGGC
>VZTI01003710.1:1365902-1493698 GCA_013397865.1 Struthidea cinerea
GCGGGGGGCGGCGCGGAGCCGGAGCCGGGCGCGGCCCCGGGGCGGCGCAGCTGCCGGGGCGGGGGGCGAGGAGCGGCTGGAAGCGACTGTGCGTAATGTGGCCGGGCGCGAATCCGCCCCGCGAGGGCTTTTAATGAAGTACAGATGTTCCCTAATATAATTATATCGTCCTCTCCCCGATAATTGGCTTTGGCAGCCGCGCTGATCGAATCCCCCCGCGCGGCTGCCGTGCGCTGCCCCCGCCGGCACCGCAGGGCCGCGGCCGCCCCCGACACCACGCCCGGGCACTGCCCTGGGGACCCCCGGCTGCGGGGGGACCCCGCGTGTCCAGGGCCCTGCTCCCGAGAAGCCGCGTACAGAGACCTGCGATTTCAGTGGAAGCTTTTGGCTCACAGCAGGTGAAGATGAGGGGCAGCGCTTATTTACCTATTTCTTAAAGTGCACGTCCTTAGAGAGCATGGGCTTGCTTTCTAGCTGGGCTGCCCGTAGCCAGGGAGGATGAAACACCGTGGTTGTCGGACTGAAAGGTCATTGCACACATTGGGGAAGGACCTTGTTATTGAACAGGAGCACAGCAGCAGAGGATGTCCTGGCCAGCTGAGCAGGACCAGCACTGCCTGGGCAGCTCCCTCGCTGTGCCTGTGCTCTCAGCGGGCCAGGTGAGCTGCAGATGGTTAAAACACTCCAGTTCTCCCCAGCTTGGTTTGTCTTGAGGGAAATTGCCAATGAGAACACGCTAATACAAGCCAGGTGTGTGGGTGTTTTATGCATCTATGCGGGGAAAATGGATCAGGCCCACAAATTCATCTTGCAGAGGACAAGCAGCCAACACAAGGTAATGATTTCTAGTCACTACAGGCCCTAGACCACACTGCTTTCACCCGATGACTCAAAGCTGAAACCCAGCCATGCCATTCCTGCTGACACCTGGACACTATGAGGTGTGTAAATATTTCGGATAAGCAGGATTAGGGAATTCTTTTAGCCCGGGGTTGCAGAGGGGAGCCACAGAGAGCTGACGCATCTGTACCTCTCTCATGTCAGCTCGGGCAGTGTCTAAGGGGGATGGGCAGTCCTGCTTGTTAACACATAGTGCAGGTTGGAAGTCATCTCCCCCATCCCCAGAAGAGAGCTTGTCCTGCCCACTCCTCTTGCCCAGTCCAGGGTCTTAACCACCAGCCCTTATCAATTTAAGTGAAGGCAAGCGACTACAGTTTTTTCAAGCAATTACCAACTTCTCAGCCCAAGCCCACAACGATAGTCACGGGCCCATTTTGTATTTACTAGTGGTACCAAGGTGACACCTGTGAACTGAGAATCATTTTGTACCTATAGAAAGGGTAAAGGATGTGGCTCTGCCCAGACACTGGAGCTACATCAGCATTAATCCTGGTCTCAGCATGAGGAGCTCTGCCTTTGCCTCAGCAGGAACAGTAAAATGCTCCTTGTTTTCACACCCGTGCTCTGCAGATTTCTGAGGGATCAAAGCAGACAGAGAATTTCACAAGGTGGGCAGGATATGGAGCATCCTTGGTTTGCCTTCAGCTGGACCTCTTTGGGGTTTTGTTCACCCTCTAATACCCCCATGGCTGCTCAGAAGACAGAGAATCCAACACAATCACACAGATATAAGTGATGCTATGTCTTCCAGCCACTATTTTTCATGTCTGCTTTTTGTTGTTGATTCAGTTCTGATCCCCAGAGGAGAAGGCATGGGGAAGGTGTGGTGCCAAATGCACTTGAGAGCAGATGCCTCTGCAGTGGGTGTCTTAGGAGGCAGGATAGGGATAAAGAAACTGAGATAATCCTTTCCTCCAGTTTCACTTCAGCCGTAATAGAATCTTTTCTTAGAAGGATGTAAATACAGAAGAGGTGAGGGAAGCACAAAAGCTATACAACCTGGAACAACATGACTTGAAACAGAGGACAAGCAACCTGACAGACTGACTCTGCAATTTCTCTTTCAAGCTCTTCTCTTAAATAATAATTTTTTTTATTTTAAAAACCAGCCCACCATAATTACAGGCTCTCACTTAGACTTCCCAATCTTCCATTAAAACCAACACAGAAATTACTTCAGGGAACTACCTAGTTTAACTAATCCTAGTTTAGTTCTCCCTCAAGGGCAGATGCAGGAGAACATTCGCCTTAAATGGGGGAGTTCTCCAGCTTATGAGCTCTCCAGTGAAGTTACAAGCAGACTCTCACACTTACCTTATTGGCAACATCCTTGCTTTTCTTGTGCTTCATGGGCCGACCTCTCAGCAGGAGCCTTCTGCTCCCCCCCAGTTCTACAGATAAGTAGTTTTCAGCTCTCTCTCATTGACTGAGTTTCTCTGCCGTCTTTCCAGGTGTTAAGCTGATAAGTGTGTGATTTCCAAGGATATACTCTGTCAAAGAGAGGAGGAACAGTGGACTTGCTCCTCTCTGACCTCTCTTATACTTCCTGTCCTCCACCCATTATTAAAGGTAGATGGTTCAGAGCTGGCTCGAACTTGTTCCTCAGATATTCCAGAGCAATCTTCTTCAGGCTTTGCCCTTTTCAGTGTACTTTTTGTTTCTGTGCCCCTCTGCAAATAGGTAGGCATTGTTTCCTGAAAGCATTGTACTTGTATTTTCCTGGAAGCACAAAACAGGGAAACTTACTGTAAAATTCAACCGGTAACAAGTCAATCATTGATTCTCTTCTTTATTTCATCCCATTTTTAGAATAAATGCTTTCTTTAAAGAAACAAGGCAACGTAACTGTTTGATCCTGAACAAATAAGAACAACGCCTTTTCCCCCCTGGTATAAGGCACCTGTCCAACATTTTATTAACTTTCCTAATTGCATTAAGCATCCTGCAGTGCTGAACAGTCATCAGCTGCTAACTCCCAGATCACTATACTTGAGCTGGCTGTCAAATGAGGAAAAAAAAAAGAAAGACATTTTAGACCCAGAGTAGTAACCAAATAATCATAGAGTTCTGAATTCTGCTCAGCTCCTAGCAGTGATCATATTTTATGCACTATTGGAAGATGGTGTTAGGACTCACACAATAAATATGAGCTGTATGGGTGCAAGTGAGATTGATTAATAGATCTCACATGTTCAGACATTTCTACAAACAAGAAAAATTAGGTTTCCCTATGTGAATATTTTATGCAGATTTTTATGCAGATAATTTGTACCTGCTCTTTCATTTTGTTACCTGTAGTATTACATGTGAACATAATAATAATCTAAATTTACATACACAAATTACTGGAAGGTCTGGATCTGGCACACTGGGGAATAATTTCTGGCTGGAAACATTAGCAGTGTGATAACTATTTAGACAACTATATGAAATGAAATAAGCACTTGTCAAAGGAAAAATGCATTGTTATGAAAACTGGAATTGGTATACTCTCAAATAAAAATGGAGCCTGTGAAAACGAGTTAATCGGAAGTTCTCTCCTGCTACTCCCCTGCCTTACTGCTTTTTCTGTTTCTTTCCTCCTTTTCCTGGGGTGAAATCCTGCAGAGGAGAGAGCTGGGGAGGCAGAAGCAGCCATACCATTCTGAAGATGTGGAAAAGCAGTAAATCCTGGCTCACAGCAGAGGGTTGGCAGGATGCCTCAGCCCAGGCTGGTGGCTCTGCCTGCAGGGATCAAACATGCCTGTGCCAGAGGGGGACCTGTCCAGGCTGTGTGTGCCCCACACACACAGGAACTGCTGGTGCACTCACAGTACATGTGACATGGGAAATGGTGGCCTTTAGTTTTGGTTCTGATGGTAGTCAAGACCTGAATTCTGCTCAAGAACTAACAGGAGAAGCAGCAAGGCTAGAGGGGACAGACTGCAACTGTCCTGCAGCCAGTCATGCAGTGGCTGACGTGCCTCCATTTTTAAGAAGCACAAGGGCATTTCGAACATAGTTTTGTGAAACTAATATTATTTCTGCCTTTCCTCATTTGTTCACCAGGAAACCCATTCTACACCCAGACAGAACAAAAGTGTGTGGAAGGAAGCAGGGGAAAAAAAAAAAAGAGAAAAGAAAGAAAAAGCCAGTCAAGCTACTGCTAATCATATTAATTTATGTATGTTGTTTATAATTAGCGTTTTTAAGCCTTCATTTTCTTTCTTCAATAAAGACCACATCTCTCCAGGACCCTGGCCATGTCCATTGTTTTTATGACAAGCAGTAAAGATAGGTACCAATTACTTGGCTCTTATTTAGTGAGTACTCCGAAGTACTTTGATGCAGCAGCATTGTAAATTCTCTGTAGCAGTTAATTGTCTCATTTTATTCATTTTTAATGAGACACCTGGGAGAATGAAGAAACATCAGAAAACCACAAAAATCCCAGAATACTTTTGAATTGGTCTCCCAATCTCTCCTTATTTCTGCCTTCCTACAAAAGGACTTTTTGGTAGTAGCTCATGAAGGTGCAGCTTCACCCAGCTGTGTGACAGCATCGTTCCCTGTCACATCATAACCTTCTCCCACAGGCAAGGGAGGATGGTGGTAGAATCTGTAAAACACCAAGGAAGGAATTCAGAGAAAAGTCTCTGGACTTCAGATGTTCTACATCTTCATCACTTCTGTCTCTCTAGACAACTGAGCCACATTTCTGTGATTGCCAGCAGGCTGCCGAAGGAAGGGTAGGGTTATCGCTCATCATCATTTGACATGCAGATGTTCCTCTCAGATGGAAAGAAAAAAAGGTGGCAAAGGGGTATATTTTCTTCATCAGCAGCTGATTCATTCCATACTTTTTTGTGAAAGGAAAATGTGTCCTCTGACAGTCACCGGCGTGGTTTCCTCAGTTAAGAAAAATACACACCTTGGTTCTCACTCACATGACTCAGTGCTTGTCTTGGGGTGACTTTATGATGTGTATCCCCTACCGCTACTCTATGCCCACCAACTTTTTCTGTGTCATTAAACTGAGCCTGAGAGGGACAGAAAAAAAAAAACAAAACCAAAAAACTTTCAAAGCAGAGTTGTTTCAAGGACACGGGGATACGCTCCTCGGCTTCTGCGGTACCCTTGGTTTTTTTTCCCACAGTCAACTTTGGTTTTTCGGCTTTTCTTTTTCCGGTGAGAGACGGAGAGTTGAACTTTGTTTTCCTAGGATTTGGGGTTTTTTGTTCTCCTCTTCTGGACTGTTTCAACAACATCTGAACACATCAGGAGAATTTTTTCCCGGAGGCCAGGGGGGGTGGCCCCTCGCCAACCCAGCGCCGAGGAGGAGAGAGACCACACCTACAGAAGAACTCTGACATCTTCCCAGGTTTTTCTCTCCACAGAGAGAGAGATCTCATTACTTACCATTATTATTCCCCTCTTGTGTGTTTGTTAAATAAATAGTTTTTATCTCTTTCACTTTCCTTTGAGGAACATTTTTTTTTTCCTGAACCTGGGGGGGGAGGGGTGGTTGTAACCTGGCTTCTATCAGAGGATATTTTCCTCCAAATTTGTCCGAACTAGGACAGTGCTACACTCTGTGCTAACTTCAACATCCGGATTTTATTGACTCAACAGGGGAATTAATTCCAGTAAGACAGAACTGCCCAAAACTCTATCAGCAGTTTGGCTTCAGCAAGTCCCTGTCACAGCATCCCTGGTCTCTGCTGCTGTGGTGGCTGGAGGGGGAAGGAGCACACTCCAAGGCAGCCCTCAACCAAATCACACAAGGAGCTCCTAGGTCAAAACCAGCACTGCAAGTGAAGAAAGAGCACTGGACACTGAGAAATGTGTGTGGGATGTTCTCACTTAAATTAGAAAGGTACCTGTGGTGGCAGATTGACAATGCTTCCACTGAGGGATTTATTATAAATAGAAAGGCACACCCAGTGAGCTGTGTGGTTTCACTAAGACATTCCCCTCTCAATTTTAGTAAATAGCTGTGCTCTTTTGTTAATTGTGATAATTTTTACCAGGTGAGGCCTGTCAGCAGCCACAGGGCGGTGTGGCTGTCCACAGCCACCACAGCAGTTATCATCCCTGGAGCAGTGTCCCCACGTGCCCCCAGGGTCAAAGTCTGGAGCACTTCGTGGTGACTAAGCCCTATCCTTGCCCCACATTTTACCTGACATTCCTTGTCTTAAGCTCTGACACCTTAACGAGGATCTGGCGAGTGGTCAGGGCTGTGGGAAAGCCCAAAAGTTTCAGCAGTAGCTGGAAAGCAGCTGTGGATGCTGATTGTGTGGCTGGGGACTCCCAGCCAGGCACAGCCAGCAGAGGCACCTCTCTGGTTAGTGCTGGCCTGCCCAGATGCCGTAGCCTGCAGTCACTAACTGGTTTCAGCAGGGGAGAACTCTGGTCCAAGCTCGGTTTCTTTGATGTTTAACAGTATAATGGCATTTAATACTATTAGTATGCCAAAAACCTGGCTGCTTCTTTTGTCTAAATTTTAGCTGCTTTAATGCATGCAGGAGCCTTGCACATTTGGAGTACTGAGACAAGGGGCTCGTTGATTCCAGCAGAAGAGCTCTCGAGCCTGTGGTACGGCCATGGTGGAGTGCCCAGCACAAACACTCAAGGGTTTCATCCTCCTCAGCTGCAAAACTCCCCTTCAATTTTGCTGCTTCTGGGAACTGACTAAGGGTAAGGTGAGCTGCCCCCTTGCATAGAAGGCTGCCAAGCTGCTGAGTTTGTTTGCAGCAAGGGACGGGGGGTCATGTTGTGACCATACAGGCAGGGAGAGCACCACTTTTGGGAATGAGCATTCATGTATTGAATCTACTATTACAGAAAAAAAAAGCTGAAAATCCCACAGCATTCAAGAACTCTTTGTTGATGAAGATTATTTTGACAAGAACTCCAGGAATTTACATTCCCACTGAAAACCCATTTTCAGGCTATTTTTGTCTTTACTGTATTTCATCTCCTTTTCTAGGATGGATTTTTTTTCACCACAGATGAGATCCCAATTTCTTTTCAGACTTGGACAATGGTGCAGTTGAAGAGGGTGACAACAACAAGCTGCTTCTCAAACTGTCACACAAAAGACTTCAGTCAGGATATTTACAATAAATACAGGCACTAAGTGTGAGGGCTCCCGTTTCCTGGCAGCGTTGCTTTGCGCAGATTTTCCTCTGGAAGGAATCTATTACATCAGAGGCCTCGGGAATGTATACTGAGATGGTTTAATCAGAGTTGAAAATCACAGCTGAAGCACAGAAAGGGGCTTCAGTTGTCCTGGCTGGACACGATGTCCCCAATTTGGGAGCCGCTGAGGAATGTCACTGATATCACACAGTCTTTTTTATGGCCCTGATTCAGCGCTGAAGCACATGCTGAACTTCAATTTCTTCAATTAGCCTTAAATACATGCTTAGGGCTGAGGATATGCCACAATACCCACAGAGATCACAGTGCTGTTCAACAGGTAATTTGTTTTGGCCAGTGAATCCCTCTGTAGATAAAGGTTTTGTCAACTTTCCCATGCTTCCGTCTGTTGCTTGGATCTCCCTGTTGCCTTCATCCTTTCAGTGCCAGGCAGACTTTCAGGACACACCACTTGCTCCTCATTATATACTCGTACAACATCAAGTACACATAGGGCTGTAGTTTCTATAGCTCTCATAATACCAATAATTACAACAGGAATGGATTTAAGTGTGGGCTTTATTGTCCTCCTAAATGGAGGTTTATATTTAGAGGCCTTATCTTTCTTGTGTTTTCCTCCATGTGTGAAATGGGTCTTTACTCAACCCAGCTTGATTTAGATCCCCACGAGGCAAAGTGTCTGTGGGTGGAATGACATCTATTTGAAGGGAACAATATTATGTGAGGAGTAAAGATTAAAGGGTCTGGAAAACTTCTAAGACTTCAGCTGACATGTTGAGTAATGCCAAGGCTGTGGCCAAGTTCCTATGTGGCTTGGAAGCTATGGAAATGCAGAATGTTTCTGCAGTAAGTTACTCTACTGATAAGAACCTAAAGCAGAGTTAATTACAGAGCAGGTTCAAGGGAAAGATCGGCTGAGCCTACAGAGTTATTGCATCAGTGACAGCCTGAGGTTTGGAAAGGGGAACAGAACGTAGGCAGGTAACCTGGGAGAGATGGGCCCAGGCCCACTCTGCTCCAACAGTGTCAAACTGATCGGCAGCAGGAGCAGATCCAGGCTGGAAATTCTCAGTGAGTTCCAACGAGTGCTGGAATCAGCTGCATAATTGCGTGAGAGCTGTCAGGGAATGACAAAGGTGGATCTAACTCATCATCCAGGGGCAAGTTCTAACACTGCTGGACAAACATTTTGCTGAAGGGTCTTTCTTAGCTATCAGGTTTTTATCTGAATTCTATCGACTGCATTCCTAGGAGGAGGAAAAAAGCCTGCAAGGGCAAACCCTCACCCAGAGAACAGTATGTGTTTGATTGACAGTCATGTGCTTTTTGTTTGAAATTAGATTTTTCAAAGGAGTAGGGTCAAGGGCTTTTTCTTGCAGAAGATCAAAGGTTACATCCTTTGCTCATCTAAACCAACTTGGCTTCAGTGACTCCTTTGTTGATTTGTAGCAGCTGAGTGTCTCTACCAAAAATACAGCCCAGACATGGAATCAGCAGCACACCCATGCCTGCTTTCCAGCTATGAAATAAAACATGATTCATACCCCAAGCACAGAAGTGGAATGCAAAAAGCAAACAGAACACAAGGTGAAATGTAATTATATTCCCTTAATTGCAGATTAAAAGCAAGTATAACACCAAAAATTGTTCATGAGATTCTTTCCTTTTAAAAACCTGTAAAACGTGAAGGCAGCCTCTTTATTGAATTCTGGGTTTTGGCAGAAAAATACATATTGTTGTAGGAATTATATCTGATTAAAATCTTCAAAAAATGCACCGTAAATGTAAGAGCTATTAAGCTAGGCTGAAATATATAGATCATATTTAAGCTGAAAGGAGGTAAATAATCCATTGCTATAATATGATTGCCATTGGCAGAAAATAAAATAATGTGGAATTATGATAAACAGTGCAGCCAGTAATGGAAGCTATGCCAGCATTCCCAAAGGAGCCGCCACCCACAAGTGGCAAGTAAAGAAAGTAGTAAAGTAAATAAAGTAGTGGCAAGACTGGAAGTACAAAATCTATTTCATAAACCACAGGTTTGAATGTGGAGAGAGTTCTGTTCTGATGGCTGAAACCACAGGACAGAGTAGCAGTGTGGTAGCAGAACTTCATCTGAGTTGACATTCTGATTTGTTACCATTTTATCCTGCTGTGTGGCAGGCAGGGGACTGAAGGGGTGTGTGTGCATTGGGGCATGGTCTGTCCTCCATTTCAGCCCAGCCTGGAAAGTGACAGTTTGTTTTAATTAGTTTTAACTGGTTCAAATTATGTAAACATTGATTTTCACACTTACAGGTTGAGTAAGTAGAAAAGAAAAAATTAAAAAGAAAAAATTAAAAAGAAAAAATGTGAAAAGAAAAATTAAAAGAAAAACGTGTGCATAAGAGTAGAAAGGGCTGAGCAGCAGAGAAGAGAAGAAAATCCTCTGAAGAGCTTTGCGAGATGAACACAGCAGCCACCTTCACCAGGAATTGCCTTATATTCATATTTTCTCAGTGAGAACAGAAAGTGATTTTGATATTTGCCACAGAAGACATTTAGGCTCGATGTCTGTGATGGAGTCTGCGTGACTTGAGAACCAGCAGAATAATACTGTGTGTGTCCAATATCATAATTTATTTGCTTTTTCCATCAGAACACACTATGTTCCTGTGGGGGCATAATTTTAGAGATCAACTCTCATGCTGGCTCTGAAAGCTTCTATTAAGACAGAAATCTCCCAGATAATAGAAAACTGTCTCAGGCCCATTCTCTTGCACATCAGGCTCTGTCTGTCCATTCGGGAGTTTATAGCAAGCTCATCTTTGCAATAATAGAAAGACTTAAAAAAGGTCTTAAAAGGCCAATGATTTCCAACAGCATCCCTGTTTCCTTCCTCTACTGTTGTCTCACCTTCCTCCCTCGCTCTGACAATCTGTTGTCGGTACAGGTGAAGAGAGAGATCTTGCACTGAGTTTGGAGGGTGGCAGGATTGTCCAGTGAGGAGGCTGAACTCAGAGTCCTGAGCAAAGCCCACTCTGTCACTGAAGCTGAAATCCCTCAAGAGCAGCATTCTGTGCCTCCACATCTCCCCAGCTGCAGCCAGGCTTTCCCCAGAGGGGAACCTACTCCCGCTTTTCCCAGAGGAGGGGATCACAGACCCTGGGCTCTTTTACAGAAAGATGAATAAATGAAAGAGGAAAGAGGAACACAGCAGGCAGCTGCATTTCATTACTTTGTGATTTAGTCATCCAGAGTTACAAAGTGATAGTAAACACTGTTATCTCTGTGTTCTGGGTGGGTGTGAAACATAGTTTTAAGGAAACACTCAAAGCTGTTATTGGCTCACTTTGTGCTGTAGACTTTTCTAATAGAGCTGAATTAACTTCTCAGTACTGTATCACAGAAGGAGACCAGGTTTATTTAATATCTCAGAATGCTGGCCCAAACAGGTGGCAACACTGCCCTCCATCAGCCAGCGGAGAGGAAAAATACAGCCCTGGTTTTTTAGTCTATTTGTTTTAAGATTTTTCATACCCAGCATTCAGTTAGTCAGCAAGGTTAATCTTTAGCCAGAGCTCGGTGCCAGGACTGTGTTTCTTTCCTCCTTTCTGCTGGAGTTCCTTGTGCACGGAGCCTTGAGTTTGTGCACCCGTAAAGGCAGGGACTGACCTGGGGAAAATGCAAAGCTGTGCCCTTGTCCCCCAGATTGTCCCTGAGCAGGTAGCAAGGCTGCATTAGCACGTCCCTTCTGTCACTGCTTCCCACTGACCCAAGCCTAGTCCAAAACAACACCAGCCCCAGCCAAACCACCAATGATGTTATATTTACTCTTAAATATCAAGCTGAGAAATTTGCTCCAGTCATGTCACTTCCTGTGCCGAAATCGAATTTCAGCAGCCTCACTGTCTGCACCAGTCAGAACTGGCTCTTGGTGCAGTTCTGAGTGGGTTTATTGCAGCTCGAAGCTGTCGGGAGAGGCAGAGCAGAGACACTCCAGGAAAAAAAACAGTAATAAACAGCAGTCATACTTCACACATGAACTCACTTTTTTTTTCTGAAAAAGGAAAAAAACCTGCTAAGCCTCAGAAGAAAGACTCCAGATTGTGGACTTCAGATCTCTTCCCAGCAGAGCTCCTTTATCTTGCCCCAGACTGAAACACAGGCGTGAGAGCACAGGACAGCTGAGATGGGATCGCTCCTTTTCCTTTTGTTATGCGGAAGTTATGGGAAGACCAAGCCAGGACAGATGATTTGTCTGTGCATTAGTCAGCCAAGGAACTCTACTCTTGCAAAACAAAACCACTACCAACAATAATTCAGGCTCTCCAAGGAACATGTCAGGGAATGTAAAGGCTGGAGAGTGAAAGACAAACTGGGAGGAGAGGGAACACTTTCCTCCCTTTGACATGTGCAAAACATCCACATCACTCATCCCACAGGGCACCGTGTCCAGGTCCATCAGAAACCTCTGAGCAAGGCTGCATGGGGCTGGACAGAGGGGCTGAAGCACCTCAGGTTAGAGCCATACTAACCCAGCAGCTGGAAAGCTCCTGTTGGGGAGCCACCTCAACTAAAATTAGGTGAGATAACACCCACCACTCTTGATTGCACCGTATGGGCCTGTGCCTTTGTATCTCAGAAATGCATTTGGGAGTTTATCTTCCTCGACACTTCAGAAAAATAAGCTCTGCACAACATTGTTGTTTACCTACAGATGCAAAACTTTGAGCAATGGGAGAGGATTTTAAAAAGCTCTTTAGGAGAATTTGTTATAGATCCTCTAAGCAAGGAGGATAACTGGACTATGAAATAACCAGTCAATACAAAAGGATGCAGAAAGGCTAAAATCCTAGAAATGGATTTTTATCAGTCCAGGCAAACTAGAAAACACCGTCAGGGAAAATTAGATTGGAACTCTTTGGTTTTGGTGCTGAATTGTGTTTTTAGAGCTGAAGTATATCCAATAGGGAATGAAGTTGTATGAAATTTAATCAAGCAATACAGGGGCTAGACTGAAGTTGGACAGAAGGGGCAGAACAAAGCACAGACTAGACAGATTTTAAAGGCAAAGTGCACCAGTGGAGAAAAACAACCCTCACTGAAAGGTAGGCAGGCAAGATAGTTTTCCAAAGGACATTATCCTGCGATTAATCTAGACATCACGTTATTTATTCCCAACAACATCCAAAATTTTCATCTGCATTATTTACAAAGTCCACAGCTATTTGGTAAGCAGGACTTAAGAAGTGTCAGCTGTGAGGGGCTCCTGCTTCGAAGACAAATAGACAAGCAGACAAAGAGTCAAGGAAGGACTCCAGTGTTTCAGCTGCGTGGCCGAGAGCCACTTCTTTGTAGCATATGGAGCACACTAACAGGTTTATTTTCCCCGAGGAGGATGTATAAACTGTCTGCAACTGCTCTTCACACTTGTCACTCTAAGTCGGATAATTTTTCCAAGGCATCCTGCCGAAACAGCCCCCCAGTTGAAGCTGAACAAAGAATTTGTGGACACCTTGCAGGTTGTTCGGGGAGCAAAGGGCTAAGGCTGCACAACCAGAGTGTGATAAAGCATATGGGGAAGTGTGTCAGGGACGCCGGCAAAGGCGGACGGATGAGATACGAAATGAGAGCAATTAAATGAGGAGGGGCAGGGCTGGAGTGGGGCACTGCTGGGAAGCGGAGTTAAATTCGGGTCAGGGAAGAGAAGCAGCAAGTGGCAGCATGTCTCTGCAGCTGTCCCAGCCCTGCTGCCAGCCCAGCCCCGCCAGGTCCCGTCTGCGCCGGCAGCCCTTGGGCTCTCTCCCTGCACCAGGCAGCGCCCGTGGGTGCGAGGGCCGGCCAGCACCTGCTGCCAGCCCCACCGAGCTGCAGCCTGCCCCGAGGCCCACTACACACCGTGATTAATATGCAGAGACCAAAGTGACTGGCAAAGATAATTACACAGCGAGTCAATTGGCTGGCAAAGTTAATTATGCAGGGAGTCAAATGAGTGGCAAACCGAGTGACTGAGGCAGAATAAAGAAACATTTGGCAGTGACAAATGGCAAAACAAGTTACTCAGACAGGGGGTCAAGCGGGCTGGACACTGGATGCGTTCTCCGGCAGCAGGAGCTGGCACGGTGTCAGCGTGTGTCGCTGCCTGGCTCCGCTCCCGGGGCAGGGCAGCGGCGGCACAGCCCCGGCTCCAGCGGGGCTCGCACCTCCGCCAGCCTTCGCTTCAATTACCCCGTAACCCCGGGGCATTGAACTTCCCTCCGCCTCAGGACTGAGCGCTGTCCCCATTGCGCCACACGAGGAAGTGTTTTGCATTCTCTCCAGCCGAATATTAAGCAGACGTATCGACCTGGAAAGCAAAAATGTTAACTAACCCGGGAGCGAGCTGTGTGCGCGTTCCCGGGGCCAGCACCAGCAATGCCCTCCCAGCGCAGTTGGGAGCTCTAGGGAATGTAAACGTTCTCCTTCTGCCATTACCAGTCCAAGGCAGGAAAACCCCACCGACTGAGACAGACGAACAAGCCACATTTTATCTGGAAACCAGCTAGATCTGCTTTTCCTAACCATAAGCAGTGGTGTATTTTTCAAGAACTTACTGAAAGAAGATGGCACGGAGATTTGAGATCCCTTGGGGAACGTTACATACTTTATTTCCATATATATTATATTATAAAAATAGCAAGAGTCCTGAAGTGACCTGTAAAGGGTTAAAAGGAAGCAGGTAGCTCTGACCTTCTTATTCCTTACAAGATACAAGCAAATCCAGAAGCATTGAGATTGTCAAGTGTTTGGGTCTATTCCTTGCTTTCTTCTACATTAGATAACTTACATGAATGCCAGAGCTAGAGTTCCCCAAAGTGACATTATACCTAGAAATTACTGAAACAAACAATTGAAGAAAAGAGAATGTTTAATCCTTACATCTGCAATAGTTTTAGTTTTTTAGCATTTACTCCGTTCTGCTGGCCAGTTGGCAGGGTTGAGCAAAGAAGGGCTTTGAGATCACACCTGCTAGGAAAGCTCAGGTATCTGTAATGCAAATTTACACACAAGTTCTCCAGTAAAATGAAAGAAATTAAAGTCAACTTTTGTTAATTGCCTACAAAAACAGTTTTCCCAAACTATATCTAGTGTTTGCCAGATAAATGCTGTTCTTTACACACAGCACTTTCATATCTGACTTGAGCATTTTATTTGAAAGCAAGGTATTTCTTCTGAGTTGTGCTACTACAATCATAAGGAAAAAAAGGGAAACAAAAAGAAGGAAAGGCAACTCCAAACCACCAGGCAGTTTAAAACAAAGAAGAACAAATAACAATAGCAGAGAATCAATGTGGTACATGAAAAATAAGTCCTTTCTAGGTCACACTTAAATTTGCATTAATGGCCTTCATGTCAAATTATCTCAGGGGAACATCGGATTAGCATGCAAAAGAAGCATGATACAAACCAGAGTAGTAATACTTGTTTTATTTACCAGACCATTTTTTCCAAAGGAACTAAATATGAGAATTTTGAGGGATCTGACTTTCATCTTTAAAAAGGAAGCACAGTCAGGAAGAGCTCACTGTAATTAGCAGCTAGTCAAATAACATATAATTCCTCTCTGTATTTACTCAGCAGTGTGTACTTTAATCATAGCAAATATTAAACTGACCTTAGCCACCTCCTTCTATAGACTGGCTCAGGAGCCCATTTGTTCAGTTCTTAGATAGGCTTTTAAGAAAACAAATGTTACCAAGTGCATTTAAAAGTAAACACGGTATTCCCAAATCTGCATCTGAAAATTTATTTGATAAATAAGATAGACAGCAGAGGAAAAAAAAAGAAAAAGATGCCATAAGCATTTAGTCTGCCAGTCCAATGTGTAATAGAGGTGAGGTGGTCACCTAAGGGTTCTTGCTGTTGTTTGGGAGGAACAGGGCAGTCTGTTGGCAAGATCCGGGAATTAGTGGAGATCCTGGCTTTCATTATTGTCTGGTGTGCCAGTGAACAGCGAGTAACCTCAAATTCCTGCTGCTCCAGCAGATCGTGGGGGACACTCCCCCTGTTGGGGTTTTGGTTCACACACTCTATCAGCATTCAGTGAGACCTTTGGCCCTCACTGTCCTTCCTTATCAGCCGCTGTACAGGAAGCGTTCACCGAGGATGCTCCACATCTCCAGTGCTGGCAGGAGGTGGAATCTGGAGGTGGTTTCACACTGCAGCTTCACGCCTGGTGGGTCAGGATACCACCTGAACGCAGTTTTTATTTAGCAGATCTGTTAAGGTTTGCTACGAAACCAACCTACAGCTTGCACAAAGGCAGCCTGGAGATAACAAATGGACTTCTGCACCCGGCTCTGAAGGGGGTGTGAGCACACAGACATAGAGGCTGTCTGACCTCTAAAGGGAGTATCACTCATGTCATCAAATCTCTGCTGTCAGAGCAGGGAACTGCACCAGAAAACCTTTTCTCAAATGCTGAAATCTCAGCACTGGCCCAGCAATATGCCAGATACAAGAACAGTGCCTTTATCATTACTTCAGGATGAGAAAATTGAAACAAATCTTTTGAATTAACAGTTGTCTTTACAAATAGCCCAGAGCTGTCAAGTTCTCGGACTTTCTTGAAACTCCTCTGAATTTTAAAGCCCATCAAGACTTTGCAGCTGGAGTGGGAGTAAATAATCCAGCCCAGACACTGCTATGGGAAAGAAACTCAACAGGGTGAGACAACAGACATGAAATTGTGGCTGGCAGAAGCTATTTACACCCACTTCATGGAGTTGCCAATTGTTACAGGGGGCACAAGGCACTGGAAAAATCATGCATTTAAGGCACCCAGGGCAAGACACAAGCAAGCTGCTAAAAACATGTTTCTAATAGATGGCACCTACAGTGAATACACAGTTACCTGTTTGCATCCTGCTGTATTCAAATGCTGATTTTCAGAATTATAAGACCCACATATTAACGTGGTTTGATCAGCAGTTTTACACTGCTCGGCCATGGCTGCTTTCATTATCTGCCACCCATCTGTACTGTTGGTATGCTTGGCTCTTTTACAGTGTTGATCATGTCTGATTTAACATGCCAGGTTACATTAACAGCTCTGAAACCCAAATGGCCACACAAGTCCTGGAAAAGCGGTTGGGCTGCTCTGCTGTTGTTACACATTATACTCCCCTCCTCATTGTCACTAAATCCAACCGGAGAAGCATTTCTAGGGGGACACCATTAGCCACCAAACACCCCAGGGCATCACAGCAGTCCACAAAGCTGATACTTTCTGCCAGCCGACCAGCAGCTCTCAAATGTGCAGAGCTTGTCAGGTTTCTGGGCACCCCTCCTCCCCCCAATTAGTCATACCAGTGACTTCTCTGTACAAGGAATTAGGAAGGGGGGAAAAAAAGAGCTTTTCCTCTGGCTTCCAATTTAATGAAAGGCTTAAAAGTTCAGTGAATTCAGAGAATGTAACCTTTGGGGCTCTCATGAAGAACAATGAAAATAATAAGAAAATCTAATGTTTCTTATACAAGTATATCTCTTAAAACTCTTACAAATCTTAGCCTTTTTGGTGGAAAAAACTTAAACCAGAGGCAGATCAGAGTCTTGTCAGCCTGCTATAAGATTAAATAGTCTATTAATCAAAAATCAGATTAACAACACTTTGTTAAAGCTAATTATGTGAGGAAAGCCAGCTTCTTGTTACATTGCCAAAATATTGGATATAATTTTTTTTTATTATTCATTGCATCATTTTAGACCAAATGTTTTGGCAGCTTAATTAGAGGCAGGTGGTGCCGTTGCCATAATTACATAGAATTCCTCATATTTTGTCATCATGCTTATTAGAGCCCTTGATTCAGCATGAAAGGGAAGAATCCTGGCCAACCAAATATTGCAGCAGATTTTATGGGAAATGCAATGCACCTTTACGTGAGAGCTGCCTGGCTTAGAGGATGCCAAATATTTATTTCAGCTTCGGGACAATACTGCCTTTTCCAGTAGGAAACAGTTAAATGAGACTGAAAGCACTCAACCCCAAATGAAACCCAAACCCACTGCAGTCAATGGCAGTATTCCCATTGACTTAATTGGGACCAAAACCCAGCTGGCTTTCCTGAACAGGGTAAGACTGATTTATATAGGATGGATATGGGACAAGCCCACAAATATAACTGAGATCAGAATTTGGCTCATTAATCTCTCGGGAGTTGGGCCGGCTGTGGCCAGGGAAAGCAGAGCTGGATTTGGCTCGCAGGACACCTCAGGATCACAGCCCTCAGCCCACTCAGTTCCAAAAGGTGATAATGCTTTTTTCACGTGGTCCTGATAAGACTTATGCTGGGGCTGTAAAGAGAATGGTCGCGTTCAGTTCAAGGTCACAGAGTCTACAATTCGTTTACCTACAAGTGTAAAAAATCTGATAAAGCTTCAACTGCTATTGCCACCTTCCCAGATCTCTCCAGTTAGAACAGCCCTGAGCCTTGCATCGCACCAGCTGGTACAAAGGGGGAATTCACAGCTCATGCCAGGCACAGGGCTGATTTTTTCAGAGTGACAGAGCACTTGTAGATGGCAAAGTTACAGTCTCTGCACCCCTGGGAGTCAAATGACCTCTCAGCCTTGGCTGGTCCTTCTGGGCCAGGGAAATTGTGTCATGGCACACAAAGGAGTGGCTCCATCTGTATCACATCACGATTTTCAGCACCCCAGATGCAACTCCATGCAAAGTCCCAGGTTAACAACCCAGACTGACACCTCTGAACACAGAGCAGGCACTGCAGCTGAGTCTCACTGAAACAGAGCTAAAAGATAATCCATACCTGCATTTTTAACACCTTTGCCCCTTTTCCCATTTCTACCATCCTATTTTTTACAACCACACAAATTATTTAATGATTGTGCCCCTTAGAGTGAGCTCTGGGGTCTCTGTGGAGCTCGTGTGTGGAGCTCCCTCTGATCTGGATATGATGCTTCCAGCATTAGAGAGCTATCAATCAAAATCAGTGCTACAGAATGTAAGCAATAAAGTTCTTAGGCACCACATTTCCCTTAAGCCTTCTCATTTATCCCTGAGATCTTACACTGCCTGTTCAAAGCTAGTGACAGGACTCAAGTTCCCATATGTGCTGGCCAATTTTTTTCTGATCTTAAAGGTTTTAGAGCATTCAATCCATGCAGCTCTTCTACACGGAATGGGGCCGAGATAACATATCTCAAAGAGCAAACCATGAAATTTACAGGGGGAAAACACCCAATCCCCCATGACTTCTTGGTCATTTGGGAATGAGTTTGAGGAAATCAGTGCTGTACTTCCCTCTACTTCTTTGAATTTGGAGCTCACATCCCACTTAGGTAAGAGAGACATCAGCAGCAGCTTAAGTGGTATTTTGATTGCCCCATCTCAGGCTATTTCTGAGCCTGATTCTGTTAGTGCAGAACTGATGGGAGCTCAGCTTCTTATCAGCAAGATCAGCGTTTTCCTGGTTCATCTGGGCATAGTGCAGTCTTAAAGAACTGTGAATGAATTCCAGCATAATCAATATATTTTATCCCCTTTCTAATGTATGCAATAGTTTTAAACCCTTGTGGCTACAATTATATTTAATGCCAATCACCTAGCAATAATCATCTTATAGCTGTAGCTTCAATGAAGTACTTCAGATGTCACCAAGTCTCATAAGGTGCAATCAACTCAACAGCCTGAGTAAAAGTATTACAGATTATCAGATTTTAGGGTGTTTTCTATATACACAGCTAATAAATCCTGAAAGGTATTAGAAAAGACCAACAACAAATAAAGATTATGAGGCTATAAAGGACATTATTTAAGGTATTTTTGTAACTAAAAAACCCATCAAGTATATCCTGGCCCCTCATATAAACTTGGAAGCCTGCAGTGAAGAAAAACAATCTCCTAAAATGAATCTATGACCTTTGGGTTTTCAAGAAATAGAACTCGGTGGCAACATTTACCTGAAATGAGTGCTCAGCCAAAAAGAAAAGCAAGACCAAGGGCTTGAGACCAAAACTTGTGTTGTTTTTTTTGTAGAGGGAGAAGGGATGGAAGGACAGGATTGAGCAGTTGTCAGAATCACAGCTTGTTCTGTATTTCTGCGTTTCTGTTTTGGATGGACTCCAAACTCCAAATGAAAATACTCTGCCCTACACTACAAGGGAGTTTTAATCCACCCCAAATTTAGCAGCCACAGCATCTCTTCCCCTGTGGCAGTGAGCATTTAACAGAGCACTGCTGCAGTCATTTCTGTCTCTTCCAAATCCACCACACTGCAGAGAAAATCTCCATGTTTCATTTTTATTATTTTCCAAACGGAACAGCAGAGAAGTTTCCCCAAGGGAGAACTCACCGCTCAGTCCTACGAGCTGGCTGGTTGAGCTGAGAAGGGTAAAACCACGGCGAGGGCTCCAGCAGGAACAGCAGTGCCCGTGGAAGGCTCAGTCCAGACACGCTGGCACAGCTCCACTCACTGGGGAGTTGTGCTGGGGCCAGGCTGGTTCAGGTGCTCCCAAGCTGGTGCCTGTGGATCCAGCCCAGGCAGCTGAACCCTTCCCTCTCTATAAACACACAGCTGAACGCCTCCAGCCAGAGCAGCGATGGTGGGAAATGGGCAAGGCAAGCTTTGGGAGCTGGAACAGAGTTGAAACGAGACTGTAACTCCTTTAATTTCTCGGGAAGGGAGAAAGGAAACATCGGTACTTAGCACAACCACAGCTGGATGGCACATTCCTCGCTACAGCGTTTTGCTTGCTTTAATTACCCAGACTTTTTCTATTTAAATTAAAGGTGTTTCCTGGAAATGAAAGACACAACACAAGATTTGTTTGTAGATTTTAAGATGATGCTTATGACAGTCATAGCCAACGTATGTAACAGATCAGAAACACTCCATGTAAGGCTCTCAGCTTGTTTGGAGAACTGTACCTTTGAAATATTGTGAATTTGTCTGTAATTGATGGAGAATGCAGCCCCTCCAGAGGCTTTGATCAGCCCACCTAGGATAGCATATCTCTATATCCTTACATGGGATGCCTTCCAGATTTAAGTAATTTTTTCTCAACAGGCACAGGGAAGCCCAGCCAGCAATAGGGCTGATTTTCCTCATGGAAGAGTCAGAAGCAAAAGCAAACATTGTGCCTAACTCCATGGCACACCCAAGGGAACCAGGATGTTCATCATCCCTCTGTCCATTGAGGTTAGGAACATGGCACTTCCTGAAAAACCCCAGTTCACACGTCAATGAAAGTTACTTGAGACTGATTCTGAATCCATAAATTACTTTAAACAAGAAAGATTCCAATAAAGAAAAGAAAACACATCTTGCTTTGCATTCACCAGGACTCAGAGGTTCCAGCTCAGCTCAGCCCTGGGTCTTCAGTCGCTGCTTGAACTGGAGGAGTGCCCTGAAATACTCTATGAAATGCCAGGTTTTCCCCGGCCATTATAACACCTACACTGTGTAAGCTTGGATGGAAAGTGTTTTTATCTAAAAAACCAATCAAAGCAGAACGATCCCTGTCAATTTTATTCACTCCATGTTTTAAAAGAATAGAGAGGCCAAAGTGTGTACTGCTTTGACAGTTCTTATTTCTCCCTTGCCAGCTTGAAGAAATCGATCACTGCCACTCCACAGGTGTGCTGTGGGTAGGGCATGGTAGATACTCCATGAATTAATGTTCTTATCATTAGTATTCACCCTCTGATCATTCCCTATTGCCTTTTATGCTGTTTGATTCAAACTCCAGGTGAGTGACAATAAAGAGCCCAGGCTTTCCCTCGATGAAGGCTTTGTCACAATGGTGGCTCTTTGCTCATGGTTTCCCAAGCCTGGTGTCACGAGGAACTCGTGGGAGGGTGCAGCAGCCATCTCCCCTTCTGCTGCAACCTGTTGCCTCCCAGAACAGCCAGCTGAAGGAGTTGCAGGATGTGTTTGGTTATGAGTGAAGGTTATTTCTGATCCTGCTGCTGCGAGTGGTGCTTGAAACAGCCAAGGGGAGGGAAGATCTTCCCAGTGTGCTCAGTCCTGGTGTTCCACTGCACTGTTCAAGTCAAAATGAATTAAGGCCATCCTTGACAGACCTCTGTTTTTTTCTAATAATTTTCATTGCTGCTATCCTGGTCCAGTGCTTCTTGACACAGTTAATAGAAGTTCACAGGACAAAAGTGCCCACAAAACAGGAGGGGTTCAGAGACAGCAGCTTGTTGGATAACTAGCACAGTCCTGGCTGTGACAAAATAAGCTCCTTTCCACAGCAAGGTGGTATGGAGAGATGGGAAAGCTTCAGAGCTTTCTGTGTTTGCTGAACAAGGCTGTTCCTCAGCAGCTCCCTCAGATTTCAGGGGATGGACATTAGTCCTGCAGCCACAAGCCTGGGGAAGCACTGAGTCACCTTTGACAGGGACTGCAGTCCTGAATGTGAGAACCTTGGTGTCCCTTTACCAGTCCCCCCAGCCCTGGGTCTGCCTGTTTTATACTTCAAAGCCTTCAGCTGTACTTCAAAGGCTTTGACCCCACAAACCTTAATCAAGGAAATCAAAAGGAATTTTACTAGATTAAATCAAAAGCAGATTTACAGGATTAAAGACTGTAGAATTGGGAATTCAGGTTGAAAAGGAGAAACTGCGAAGTCACTCAATGTACAGTAAAAAAATATCGTTTCCCTTACATATCTGGGATGGGAATTTCCAAGAAGTGTGATGCAGGAAGGCACCCAGATCCCACTGAAATTCCTGGGAGCCTGGCACCTAATTGCATTAGGGCACTTTAAAAATCTCAATCGTGCTTATTAACTGCCTGTCATAAAATTTAAGCTATATATTTGCCCTTCTGTTTTACAAGGCAATAACCCAATTAATGTGTGGATAAACTAGGAGGCCAAAGGGAATTGGATTATGTCTGAGGAAAACAGAGGAGCAATTAAAGTATCACCATTACAGGAGAGATTGAATTAACAGTAATGAAAACATTTCTCCCTGTTTGGGAGATGGGGACTAGGTCTCCAGTTTTGTGTCTGGGGATTATAAGCAGCAAGAGCCCCTTGTAATACTCTATCAATTGACATCGCAGCCATCATTTCACTGCATGTGAGGTGGCCCAACAGGGAGACTGAAAGAGCAGGGATTAAAAGAGTAAAGGTTCTTGTACTTCTTTCTGCCCCAAAGCTGCGCCTTCCCACCAGCCTCAGCCTCCCTCTCACATCCACACCCAGCAGCTGCTGCTCTCCTGCTTCCAAACAGTACTTCAGGTTTGAGTTCAAGTGAATGTTTTAATTAACAGAGAACAACTTCTACCTGGAGCGATCTCATTAAACAGACAAATCCAACACTGGTCATGATTTGCCCTCAAAATTAAAATGGTGCCTCCAGGAAAACATAAGACTGTCTTGTAAACCCACAGAAAACCATAACCATAAACCAAAATGCCTTGGAGTAATAGAACAGCCTTATTTTGCCCAGCCTGCCAAGCCTATGGCAAGCCTGAAGCTCTAGTCCACAGGCCTGTTTGACTTTACCAAGTGTCAAAGTGCTCACAATGTTTTATGGCTTCCCTTCCCCTGTAGTCCCAGTGCCAGGGTCAGGCTCAGAGCCCTGACAGCAATATTGGTGTGCACAATGGTGGAAAATGAGTTATTACTCGGTGTAACAGGATGGCTCTGAAATCACAGTGATAATGCTTAATCGTGTACTCCGCAGACTGTGCTCCCCAGAGTCATAAGGATGCAAAACAGTGCTGGAAACACATTAGCAAGAGAAAGAAGGACTTCCATCCCTCTTATGGCTTTGTTAAAACTCCGCATTTCACGTTATCCTTCTTGGCAGCATGAGTTTAGTCCTGGGAATGTTTAACAAACTGACAAGCTAACGAGTTTTGCCAATGAATAGGATTTCATATTTGAGGCTAGGGGAGGGTTTGTTTTAATTGAGGATTTTGATAAAGCCATTTTCGGTTGTGTGCTGAAAAGTACTTGCTCGTACACCAGTGTGGATTATTTGGTTGCTCAACTGGAAAAGTAGTAGCAGAAAATTACTACTCATACCACAACATGGATTATTTTATTGTCAACCAGAAAAGTAGCAGCAGTACTCCTGATCCCCTTGTGTTATCAACACTACAGCAACCATACAGGGACGGGCTGAGATCATGTGTAAGCTAGATGGAAATAATTTTTGTGTGTTTTTTCTTTGCTTGGAACTTTTTGTCTGTCTGTTTTGGGTTTTTAGGTTTTTGTTTTTTGTTTTTTTTAAAGGTGAAGACAAGCCAAATTTTAAGCCAGGTCACCTCTGTGCCCTTCTTGGACAATGTTTTCAGTGTCCAGGCTCAATTTAGCACATTAGGCTGAACATCAAAGCCAATTTTATGGACTTGCCAACTCGACTGAGAGGCATCAGCACAACAAAATGCACTTCTAAGACTAAGGACAATTTGTAGGTGAACAGCCCTCTTGGGGGATGTGACAAATTGGTCCTTATAGCTAAAAGATATATTTTCTCTCAATTAGAATGTAAGGAAAACCTCTGATGTTACAGAAGTCAGGCTGGAAGATTTAAATGGCTTAATTCAGTCCCTAAAGTATACCCCTATTATTTTCAAAGCCAGCAACACTAACACATATCAGGATATTCTTTATATATGGATATCTGTATATCTGCCTATCAAGGTGCTATCAGCCAAGCAACCTTTGGGGGTTTGGCAGAGTTTCAGAGTTCAGGGTACCTTAATTTGAGGGCCTGGTTACAAACTCGTTGCCAGGTGTCAGGTGTGACGGGGTCAGAGCAATGGGCTGTCCCAGCACAGTTTGGTGATCTGTGTGTGGTGTGTTCACAACGGCTGGGGCAGGACAGGAGCTCAGCTCAGTCTCTGTGCCTGCTCCATCCCCACATCCCAGGCAGGACTGCCGAGGCTTTAGCTCAACCTGTACTAGCACGTGTACAAGTAAACCCTGAAATGCAAACTAGACTAGAATAGAGGCAGATTTCTTGCTTAAAATCCAATCTAAATAAGGACTATATGTGAATAATACTAAAAGTCCAGGGCAAACATTCCCACTAAGTCTCCCACAGAACACGATGCATCTGTAAACAGACTTTCCCATCTGTATGCTGCTGGGAAATGAAACAGGGGTTTCTCAGGATCCCAAAGCCTTACAGCTGAATGAATGGCAGTCTGCACTTCAAATATTAGTAAGTCCCCTTCCATAATTTTAGCTCCCCCTTCAAGCTGGTAAACCTATCCTCCTAATCCACACTGATTAACAGCAAAAGTGTCTTTCATCACGTGCAATCTAATTGAATTCTTTCAATATCCATGCCTGTAAACCATGAAACGAGCTAGCATTGCACACACATTAGCACAGTTTTTCAAAAGCAAAGGTGTATTGCCACCTTTCCAGAGAGTCAGCTCAGATCTGCTCCCAGTGCAGGGTATCTGCTCCACAGATTGTCCTGTTAACTTGTAATAACACAAAAATGAAGACACTTCACTTAACAAATCTTCCTTGTTTACTCTACTTCCCAGTGTAGGAGCCACTGTAGTGACACAGCGGCTCTGAAGGCAGAGGTCCTGCTCCCTGCCTTCCTTCAGCTCCAAATTCACTGGAACCTGTGCTGAGCCAGCTCTGGGGCAATTCTGCCAAAACCAAACCAAACAAGCTAAGAACCAAAACCAAACCAAAGACCACCTTTTGGCGGGGGAGGATAATTTTCAGTTGGATTAACAAAAAGATTCAGCTCCACACAGGGTCCAAAAAGCATCAGATCCAACACAACGTGGGTAGAGAGAACAGAAAGGAGCCGGGCACAGGCCAAGCAGTCCTTTCCTGTTTGGCACCAGTGGGTTGGATCCATGGAGAACCTGCCCCTTCCTTTCATATGTGGCAAACACAGAGACATCCCGGGCACTTGCGCTTGTGCCAGGCTTGGTGGACAAACATAAACTGGTTCTGATGCCTTAACTGTCCTCCTAGAAACAGAGACTAGACAGAATAAGGGAATAAAGGTAGGTATTTATTTGAAGGGCCTTCAAAGGTACACGCTGGGGAGCCAGAGGCTACTGCCAAGATGGACCCCAAGATGGACGGCAGGCCACGAGTTCTTCACACTTTTATAGGTTTGGTTCATTTGCATATCAGGGTTAATTCTCCAATTAAAGCTTCAGTCTAATGATGTAATTTCCCCAAGCTTGCCCCCCTCACAGAGTCTTTGGTTTACACATTTTGGGCCTAGGACAGTCTGAGTGTCCTTGGAAAGCAGGCCTGGAGAGGCTTTGTTATGTCTAACTAGCATGAGAGAGCAGAAATTAACAGGCTACAAGAAACCTCAGAGCTACACACTAAATAGTGCAGAACTTGAAAAAATATAAAGTTAAAACCTAAGGCATCAGTTCTTATTTGAGATGACCAACAGTGAAAACCTGCAGCCTGTCCTCAGCCCCCCAGTTACTGTGCTATGCCAACTGCTGCCTTCTTATCACAGAATGTTCTGAGTTGGAAGGGACCCACAAGGATCACCAAGCCCAACCCCTCGGTGCATGGCCACATGGGGATCACACCCACCACCCTGGTGCTGCCAGCTCCAGGCTCTAACCGGCTGCAGTGCCTCATCCCAGGACTGTGCCCTGCGGAGCCTGGCGGGGTGCTGTTACAGACAGACACAGCCTGAACTCAGCCCTTGCCCAGGCCAGCAAACACCAGGATGAGACACTGCTCTGTTTTAGAGCTGCTGGCGTTGCCCCTCATAGTTAGAGCTGATCTGATCCCATGGGTTACAGCATTTGGGAAGACTGCAGGGAATGCAGAAGCACTGGGAGAAGCCATCTCTGAAGATGCCTAACCAGAGCTAAGTGATGGCTATTGAGCAATAAATATAGAAATTGATTAATTATTGAGGAAAGAGAAGCCTTTTTAATGCAAAACGTCCTTATCAAAATTGAATGTATCACCCACTGCAACCTAGATATTTGAGCACTTTATCCTGGTTTTAGCCAATCCCAGTTACTATGAGTACATCCATTATTCCTAAATATCCATCCAATTTTGGATCCAGTTGCTGCATGAGACCATTATCAGTGCAATTAGCCTGGGCATGTGCACACCAGGTCCAGTGTCCCAATGCAGACATAAAAGACTGATGCTCATAGAAGCAGCCAAACAAATTTTCTGCCTCATTTGATTTTAAAGTGTGTAACAGGAAGATCTGAAAGGACATTTATTTTTCCTCAAATTGAAGCGCTTTTAATCTTCCTTGGAAAGAAAAATTCTTCAGATGCATTCCTTACTTTCTTCTTTGCCTCCCCTCCAACAGCTGCCCCTCTGCTATTTTAACAAGCTCTCAGTCTCTTAACACTTCATTGCATTCAAACCTTTCTTAACAAGTGCCGAGAGAGAAAACAGGAAGAAGAAAAATTATTATTTTCAATCCATTCCCTAGTCAAACTCTTACATTTTAACTGCACTTAAGCTGAAATTCATTAGCAAAATATGGGTAAAGACTCAAAGCAGCTTTCTCAGAGATGATTCCCTGCAGTCTGGTTATTGAATATAAACATTTGTCCCTTGAAAACACTTTTTAAAAAGGCTATTCCTCTACAACAGCAACATTCCTCTTTAAATGGTTAATATTAATAATTCACTAGTACTGAAGGGATTCCAGCATTTTATTTCATTTTTGAGCTAGAGCTTTGCTTTTATTTTTAGAGGTTTAAGTCAGCCAGCATATTGCTAAGATTATGTTCACGTAACAAGACTAAGATCATTCTGCAGTTAAGGCCCTAGTAATACTCAGAAGCTGTAAGTTCAATTCTGCTTCTGGAGTACATGTGAGACCCTGGGGAAGTCATTTAATCAGTTTGTTCTCAAAGGCACATTTCCTCCACCTTTTCTATTAGATGATAAATAGAGCTTACCAGGAAACCAGACTTAACAAACAAAACAAAGCAAAAAACAACAATAAAAATTTCCAGGATGATTTTTGTTCAAGACCCCCAGCCTTTTAATGAAATTGAAAGCCTTTATTATTTATTCCATTTGTATGGGATTTTGGAAGGGCTGGGGCTTCCAGGGAAACAGAAAACAGTGGCCATTCAGACACAGATATACTCTGTCAGAGGCCTGGGACACAAAAACATTCCACAAAAACATTCAGGTTTGACAACAGGAAAATTCCCCATGCAAGAAGTTCCTTGTGAGCCTTGTGCACAAGCTCCAGCTGCAAGTTCTTCAGGACAGAGATGAACTCTGATTACCCAAATGTGTAGCTGCTAGCAGCAGGGATACCTGCCTTTTGCTGATACCTCCGTGTGCTAAATGATAGCACGTGTCTAACGAGGGACGACTGCTTTAATATGCAGGATTTGTGCTATGGAATCAGGATGAACTTTTTGGCAGCAGCCTCTCATTTACGCTGTAAAAGCTGCTGCTTCCTGTAATAATCGTGAGGGAGAGAAGGCAAACCACAGGTAAGCTGATCCTCTCCCCCAGGTGCCCATGCACACAGCATCTGCCACAGCAAACCAGAGTCACACGAGGCTGAGGGCAGAACTTCTCTACAGAGAACCCGCTGGAGCAGCCTTGTGTTCAGCCAGGACCTGGAGCAGCCTTGTGTTCAAGAAGGACCAGAAACACATCTTGTGTTCAGCCAGGACCTGGAGCATGCCTTGTGCTCAGCCAGGACCCGGCACATATCTCTGGTGTGTGATAACAGCAGGTAAAAGCACAAGGGGACTACCATGACAAAGTTACAATATGGGTGGGGAAGGCAGTTACAAGCCCAGGGTAAGTGGAATGAAACATATGTGCTTTTCCAAGAGAGCCCAGACACCTCTCAGCCATGAAATTATGGAAACAAAAGCACACTTTTCTGTGTAAGGGAAAGAGAGAATTTAAATTTCCATTAAAAAAAAAATGAAATAAATGTTTAGGCTGCTCGTGAAGATTCTTATGTTCTAAATAAATTATTTTCTGCTCCTCTTAAAGATGTGATTGCTTTGGTAGAAAGAATATGATTACTGAATGCACTTGTTAACAGCTATGAATCAGCCTTCAGTGAGTGACCTCATGTTGGTTTAACCTTCTTAATCCTACAGAAACCACCAGCAGGACAATTTTGGCCGTCAGCATCACCTCCAGGAGAGAAGGGAGGAAACCAGCTTGACAAGGTAGATGGTAAGTAATGGCAGATCCCCCCATCTGAGACCATCTCTGCCTTTGATACTGAAAAATTCCTGGTACAACTGCAATTGTCACTTACAGCAGATGACAATTTTTTAAAATAAATTTTGACATGCTGACAAACTTCCATTTCAGACACAGAGTTACAAAATAGTCCTAGGAGACTATTCTGCATGAGTATAAATCTAATTATAACCTTGGCCTTGTCCAATTAGCTTTTAAAACACAGTTTTTAAACCACAGAATAAATTTGTTTGAAAGGAAAAGGATTTTTTTAAAATAACAAGATGTCTATCATACAATTTTAACAAACTTCACACAAGAGGATGCCAACACTTCTCTGAGCCATATGTGGATTTCTGTTGTCAGTTAAAAATCTTGAATACCCCATGCAGGAACTACTGAATAAAGCTGTTTATACTATAGAAGTAAACAAAAGAACTTTGGATGATTCTTTGCATTTCATCATCATTACCAACTTAAGGCACTCTCAAAGACAGTAAAGTTTGTTATGTTCAAAACCCATCGAGTTTTATGAATAGGAACAGGCACAGATTTAATGTGATCTTTTGAGCCAGCACGGCTGTAGCTGACTGCAGAGCTAAAGCTTGTCAGGCCAAGAGCAGTCTTTCCATGTTGTGATTACACAGTGCCTCTCACCAGAAATTTATCCTTAAACCCCTCACTCCTCTGATGGAAGTTTCACCTTTCAGATCAATCTGGCACATGACTGACCAGCCCCACTTTCCCCTGAAGCAAGTTCCTGGGACCCTGGTGTCCTAGGAAGGCTGAGGATTCAAACTTGCCACCACAGAAAAATCCTGAAAATGAGAAACTTCAGGGTGTAAGTCCCATCTCCATCATCATAAAAACACAAGAGCAAGGGCCAACACCACAGCTCACTGGAACTGAGAGCTGAAAGCCACAATCCAGCTGTTTTGGCTGGTGCAGCCCTTTAGTATCTCTGGAATTCCCCAGGCACTGCTCTCTTTGGAGTGGGATGAGCCTGAGCAGCCTGTTCGTGCTCAGCCCAACACTCAGCACAACACTCAGCACACAAAGACCTCAGCACACAGAGCCAGCTCAGCTGCGATCCAAACCCATCCACAACAGCAGCCTGAAGGAATACCACTTTGCTTCCACAGCTCATTATCTGTGCTTCTGTTTTCCTGGGACAGCTCAGCTCATCCCTGAGGGTGTAACCCAGAGTGCTTGTGGCACTGGGAGCTGCACCAGTGGCACATTAAGTCAAAATCCTGGCAGCATTAGAAGCAGCTGCTCCTGCACTGACGGAGTTTCCAGACACTGGAGGTTTTACAGCCTGTGGTGGGATTTTAGCAGAAGCCATTCCCCTGCATCAGTGCTCACCTCAGATGTGGGGGCACCTTTCTGCTGGAGCAGGCAAGACTGAGGTTAAGCAGAGCTGTTAAAGGTCTCGCCTTGTGTTTTGTAAAATGAGAGTACTGGGATTAGCACCCTGGTTGATACCTGGCTCTGCTGCCAGTGTTTTTCCTGTTCTAACTAGGCCCTGTGGTTTCTGGGGGATGTGAATGGGTTTTTCCTGTGCTGGGCAATGATTATTATCCCAGCTCTGGTCCAAGCTACAGAAAGGACCCCTCCTTGTTACCTTCTTGGGCAGGGTCTAATGTTTCTGAGATGTTGCTGGAATGCAGGTGCTTCCAAAACAAGAGCACCTGAGAGGCCATTTCCAGGCCTCCCACTGACATTTGACATTCTTGGTCACAAATACTTCTCCCTCCACCATGGGCCTCTTCTTCCTGCAGGGCACAGCTCAGTACTTTGCCACAGGACTGGCCTTCCTCACTTCCCCACCACATCTTCACCTCCATCCTCAGAAAAGCAGCTCCTGTGAACTTCCAGCTCGGTGTAGTCTGTCTGCAGCATGGGCATTAAATGACAGCAATATACCAAGGGTTTTACACTGTACAGGGGATGCTGCAGCTAAAGTTTAGAGTCACTGTTCCAAATTCCTCTCCTGAACTACAAAAACCACTTTGAATTTGTGCTTTTTAAAGGATTTTCACTGACAACAGCTTCCTTCCTTTAAAAAGGAATACAGATTTTTATCAAAACCTACTAAAATGCAAATCAATGAATCTTTGCTATTTTGGAGAATGATAGTTATGAGTTGACAAACAGTCTACTCACCATCTGAGAGAGCTTGTCACAACAGACGTAAATTAACCCTCCCCCCCCCCAAAGTACAGTAATCTAAAAAGATGGATTTTTCTTTTCTTTTCTTCAACTACAGCCCATGGAGAATTATCTTCTTTGCAGAGCTTCTTGTGATGTATTGCTGCTCAGTCATGCATGCACCTTTGAAACAGCATCACAAGTTCTTCCTGACAGAAAGGAATGTGTTCCTACTCCAAGGTTACCTTTGTTCAAAATATACAATAGAAACTAGATGCTAATGAGAAAATAAATGCACAGCGCAGTCTTTGGAAATGGCACTGCTGCAGCCATCACCTTGCCTGAAGCAATAAATTCCAGTCAAGCACAGACTGTATTTCTAAAATTTATCACCCCACAGATTAGCAAGCATTCATTGATTACATGTTTTTCTTTGAGTAATTGCCAATATCATTAATGTGTTCAAAATTACACTTAAAAAGAAAACACATTCTGAACGCTTTTACAAAGGAGAATATGTTTGAAGAGTAAAGACTAAAATTTCTCTGCCAGAGGAGAATCCTGACAAGTCCCCAACTTCAGTTAACTGGAACAAGCTCAGTAAGGAATTAAGATCATCACTGAAGTGAAGAGCAGTGAGATCAGGGAGAAGCCCTCAGGGCCCACACCGGGCCAGCCACCACCCTCATGTGGGACCCAAGTCCCCTCAGCAGTCCCAGCCAGCAGCCCCTGTTCAGGACCTCATGCAGAACAGAGAGCAGAAGCTCTGCAAGAGCTTCCAAAGAAGGAGAGAGTCCATCTCCCACAGCTCCCTCACCCTCTAGTTGAAGTGGGTTGTGTTTTTCTGTGACTACCTAATCTCCATCCAGTTGACTTAACAAAAATTTGTTTTGGGGACTTCCTTCCCCTTAGTTTGGTGCAGAAAATCCAGGATAAAACTCTCCTTTAGACCTGTTCCTACAATAGCAACCGCCGAGCCCTTAACACGTAGGTCAGCACAAGCTTCTGCTGAAAGCTGAGCCAAGGGCAGGGCACAGCAGTGGCTCGGTTCCCGCTTGCTACCAGGAACACCACAGTAAAAAAGTAAGGAGAGGAAAGCACCTTGTTTTCTCACTGCACTTCAGAGGTGTTCCCTGGTCTCTGCCACACCAAGGTATATCTGTACACAACAGCCACATGCCTCCGCCTGGCTGTCAAAGAATTGACTCTTAAGTAGTACATACGGTACTAGTTGAAATTCCAGATCAAGCAGGCTCCTCACCTCCGGGAGAATTGAATTAACAGTATTTCCCAGGGGAGGGGCTTGCTCTACCTTCCTTAGGAAATTCCAGAGGTGCCCCTGGGTCAGTGAGACACACTCAGCAGAGAGCGTCTGCGTGGAAGCGCAACTTCATAACTCTCTTTTAGTCTCATCAGAAGGACCCTTCTTGGTCCTTCACATGCCCTGCCCCCTTCACCAGGGCTTACAGAATCAAGATGAGACCTGGAGTAGCATTTGTTGCACCTACCTCTGTCATATTTTTCACACTGCCACAGGATGTTTCCAGCGAGATGCTTAAATCCTATCTCAAAGAGGCAGGAAACCCAGGAAAGATCTGGATAGGACTGACACATTTTTCTCCACACAGCATTATAGACAAGAAATGAGCTGTTCATTTCTTGATTGTCACCATTGTATGAATGATAAAACTCTTTCATTTCTGAATGTCATTGTTAAACATGTCCTGAACAACTAATTAGAATAAAAAGAACGAAATAGCCAATCCACAGTGCACATAAGAGAAGCATCTTTGTGAAAGAGGAGCCTTAAGAAATCTCGAGAACATTAGATGTGTATCACATAGTCTAAATTTAAGACTGAGTGTAATTATTTTAATGTGGAACTTTCAATCACTGCTCACCCTACAGAGCTTCCCCATGGATTTGAGTTTGAGTAATGTAGTAACGACAGCATTACCACTTGCAATAGAAAGAATCATTACAGCATCATTTTCAAGAAATTATTCTTGCAATTAGTAATAATTCCCACATTCACAGTTAAATAAGTAACACTTTCCCCAGTAATTCCCACATTCAGTGTCAAATAAGTAACAGTTTCCTGTTTAATTTAATTTTCCCTGTAAATCTAGAGTAAGCAACTTTTCTTACCGCTGTGCTTTATTACACCTGTCTTCTCCTTTGTCTAAATAGTTCCTAATCCTCTACTTTTGAAGAGTGCCATGTCTAGTCAGATAATTTCACAAAGATCAAACTACATGGTCTGTCAGGTTACCAGACAGGTAAAAAACCAAATTCCTCATGTTTGACCTGGTTCTATAATGTACTCTGAATGGAAATCACACCCTTCAGATGCATTTACAACAGGAGAGGGATGATAACTGAGGACAGTGTAAAACACCATCCTGTGTGCACCCAGTTGTTTGCAATGGCTCCTAACTACTCCTGGTGAGTAGCATCTCATGAGAGTGTTGCTGTGTAATTTCTGGGAATACATTCCCATTTGCAAGGGTTGATCCAAACCTGTTCAATCTATCAAGAAGAGCAGCCCAAGTTCAGAGTACAGGCCCAGACAGGATGTGAGAAGGGTTTTTACTTGTTCTTCTGAGCACACATATTCCTCCAGGGAAGCCCAGTGAGGTCTTCCATCCTATTTTATCAGCCCTCCATCATGGGCTACCCCTTCCTGTAGAATATCAAAGAAGAATTTAGACCTGCAATTTTGTAATATCACAGAATCATTAAGGGTGGAAAAGACCTCTAAGATCATCGTGTCCATCCATTAACCCAGCACTGCCAAGGACACCACTAAACCATGTCTCTACAGCTACACATTTTTGAACGCTTCCAGAGGCATGGATTCCACCACTTCTCTGGACATCCTGTTCCAATGCCTGACCACACTTTCAGTGAAGAAATTTTCCTTAATATCTAATCTAAACCTCCCCTGGCACAACTTTAAGCTGTTTCCTCTTGTCCTGTCGCTTGTTACCTGGGAAAAGAGACCGATCCCCACCTCCCTACAACCTCCTTTCAGGTAAACCTGTGCGTGAGGTATTTTGCAGCACAAAAGCCCTTAAAGGCTCTCCATCTTACCAATACAAAGCAAGGATACAATGCAGTGCAGACGGCGGTTGAGAGTTTTTCCTGGTACTTTCAGTCAATCCACTGGCAGAGGTTAACTTACAGAAACAATCTGATGTTCTCTGGTTGTTTATCCTGGACAAAAGTTTGGCAATGCACTCAGATAAATTTCTTCATGCTAAGTTGCCCTGGTCTGTGCCATCCCATACCAGTCCTACTGGAGAAACTGCTGCAGATTTCAAAACACTGCACTCCCTTTGTACTATAACTCCCCAAAATGCCTGTAGCCAGCCCCCCTCACGGCAGGCATTGGGAGCCTGGAAGGCCAGGGCACTGATCTGTGCCCCATTGCTCTTGGCTGAGTGGGATGAGCAGCTTTTCTCCATGGCAGAGCCAAAGGGAAAGTGCTGAGCACAGCCCTCCATTTGAGATCGTGGCTCCTTTGTACAGGGCCTAAGTGGGAGCTAAAATCTTACCCTAGATATTGATGCTGAATTTCTGAAATGTTTTTGTAAGTTCTAAGAACAGAGGGAGAACAAAACAACCAACCTTATGACACAGCCCATGTAGCACATTAGATGGATGTGCCAATCTTATGTATAATTCTATTACATTCCCCTTCGTCCCCCAGCTTAACTCTTTGCAGAAGCCCTCCTCAGTGAGATCTTACAGCTGCTTTATATGAAAGCTGATGAATGCATTCATTGTTCTTACACAACTCCAAGGCATATAGCTCCTCAGTAAATCAGACATTCAATACACAGAGGAAAACACTGTAAAATAGTACAAGACAGAGTAAGAAGTGCTTGGATTACTATCAATAATTAAATAGAAACCATTGGCTAGTAAATCTGCTGATGTTCCTCATGTAGATTTTTCCCCACTTCACTGATGTTACACAGTCTCTTTATTCCAGCTTGCGTTCCCTTAGGACTGCAGAGGATTTTGAGCCATCACAATTCCGCTATCACATGCTCCCACGTCATGCAATCCTTCAGATACTAATCAAAAGCCAATTTATGGCTATTTCAGGTGCTTTGCCTGAATACTGTGAGCCTTTCCCAGATCCCTGCAGCTCTCATATTTGGAATCCTCCTCACACTGAAACTAAATTTATCTCGACTGTAAGTGTTCCACTCTAGTGCCAAGCATAGAAGTACCACAGCTGCTGTGGTCCAAGACTAGAAGAAAACCAGAGTCTTCTAGGAGAAGCAACATCTTTCAATAATCCATTCATACAACGGGAAAGCACTGGGCCAACTTATAGATACATGGGGCCAACAACAGAGTTTTTCTCCTCCTTGTTTATTCCTCTTGAATTCATAGTCAACAATCACATTCTCTCGTTAGTTCTCACTTCATGAAGCACTAAAAGCCAAGCTATTTCTCCTGTGAGAGCCTCAACCTCCTCTCTTAGGATTAGAAACTCCTTGTTCTTCATAACAAGACCATCAGTCACAGCACACCTGTCCCAGACTGGGATGCAAATACTCCACTCTACTCTTTCAAACAGTGAACAGCCCAGGGCCCACCAGAGGAATTCTGCCTGGAGGAATCAGAATTTCAAGCATCCTCTGAATTTATTTCTTTTTGTTTTATTTGCACAGTCTTATCACAAAGGAAAACCATGACATGCTCACATTAACAATTCTAATATCAGTAACAGATGCGTGTTGTCTGAGCCTGAGTGATGATTTCCATTGCATGATACTTAAAACAGCCTTGAGTGATTTGCTTCTGCTCTGTAATAGTATTCATAATTAGAGATCCACTTCTTGCCTCTCTCATTGTGAAAAACAATGTTTCCCAGCTTTAGCATTGATAGGAAGGAGTGGTGAAGGGCCTGTCACAAAAGTGATTAATGAAACAAGTAGGAATTCTGTTCCTGAACCACTTGTAAAAATGAATATGCAGCTTGCTTCATAGGAAGTTCTCATTCCTGGAGGATTCTAACTGACTGCACTTTGTAAAGCCCTGAGGTCAGGTAAGTTGCTTTGCTACAAGTGAATGAAAAAAATTTGGCATTGCTCCAGTCACAGTAAAATGAAAAACACTGAGATCTCTCAGAGCAATTTGTTCTAGCAGAGTGCTCAGGCTATGGGACTTGAGCACAATCCTGCAAGTCAAAGCTCTGCAAACAAAGCCCTGTATTTATAGCAAATCTCCTCCTCCCAATGCTGGAATTCCAGTTTAGAAGTGCCATACAAAGACCCAGCTCTGCTGTGAGATGCTCTTATTTTCTACTGTGTAGGGCAGTGGTGTTCATGGCAACATTCCACCCAGAATCCTGGAGCCCAGGTAGAAGGAAGATGGAGACTGTGCTTGGAATCAGGTGTCTCTTCTTATAAAAACAAGGACAGGAAGTCCACACCAAAGGTAGTGTGAAACAGTGGCCTCAATGGGCTTTGGGTTTAGCTCCAGAATTTGCCTGCCCCCCACAACCAAGCTCATAAATCTTATTACAAAGCTGCTTGGTTGTTTGCAGTCATTAGGAAACCATCACTGCTCTGCCATTGCTTTGCACAGCATCCAGCAGGAGGGGGGGAAGAGGTGAGAAGGGTTGGAGAATGTTTGCTGTTGTGTTTGTGTTGTATTTTGTTTACAGGGGCAATCACTATGCTCAGCAGGCCAAGCACAGTGTAAAGATCATAAGAAGAACTCGCCATGAATTAAAAATGAACAATTGTTAAAGATCCCATTTTCCTATTCTCTTGGCAGCATGCAGCACAGCAAGGTAACTTTTCAAAGCAAGCCTCATCAGTTCTGACACTTTCTAAAATGCAGAGCCTGACCTGTTCAGCATTAACACAGTTCACTGATCAATTAGGATGCAGCATTAAACAGCAGTGCTTGGAACACAGATATTCTCCACCTTGGCCCTCTTTGACCTCCTCGTGCAGTAATGAATTTTCTTCCTGCTTGCCCTGCAGAATGGATCAACCTTAATTATCCCACGAAAGACCACCATTGACCCAAATTTATTAGAAAATTGAGGGACTGTCATACTAAACTAAAAGTCTGATGTCACATCAAAGTTAGCTCACGGCACAATTACGTGTCCCTGCAGCCAGGGCTGCACTGCGAGGCGGCTCTCTGGGACAAGAACGAGTGGCAGCCTCGCAGGGAATCAACACTACAGCACTGTCGGCAGTCTGCTGTTCTCCTCTCTCTGCTGTGGGGTCCCATCACCCTCCAAAGTCACATCTGAGGTCTCACTAGAGCTGCTGAGTGCCATGAAGGTGAAAGACAGCATCCACAAAGCCAGCCTTCCGGGACAACAGGGTGTATCTACAGGCACAGTGCACTTGACTCATGGAATGGGAGTCTGAGGACCACTGAGCATTAACTTGGTATTGGGAGACCAGGGCTCAGAAGAGACCTTGAACAAGTTCATTCGCCTCCTCTGTAGCACAGAAACTGAGATCATCTTCAGTAGCTGCTCCATTCCAGAATCTAATCTTAGATTAATTTAAATCTAGTGGCTACAAGGGTATTTCCATGTACGACTTCCACCAGTGTGAGGCCTAGATTGCAAGGCTCAATTAAATACATAGGTAAGATCCAGACAAGAGCAGTTAATTAAAACCCAATCATAAATCACTGTAATTAGAAATAAAATAAATGTGAGAAATAGCGATAATGAGAGCTCTTCATGAATACAGAAGAGACAAATCATGCAAATGGGTCTCAGTGCAGAGATGGTGCATTGTCCTGTGAAGTGCATTTCCCAATATCCAAGTTACAGCCCAAGTGCTTGGAAGCATAAAAGCCTCTGTGGCTTTTTGTTCCATTTTTTGGTGCCATGCCTGTCCTCGTACATGCCCAGAGCAGTGGCAGCTTATGAATACAATCAGTCTGAGTTGAGGCACATACAACCACTCTCTTTACAGTATTGCACTTTCCGAGGCATTGCTGGGACTGAGAGCTGAGCTGGGGGGCACAGAGGCAGCTGCACAGCAGGTCTGGGGTACAGCAGAGCTTCCTGCTGGGAAAATCCACGTTGTTTTATGTATGATATGGGACTATGGCTGGAACATCAAATGCACACCATGAGCACAGCTTACTGACCATGCAAAGTACCACTGCTGCAGCACTGCTCTGCCATGCAGGAGAGGTGCCTTGACTGAGCAGTGCTTTTTCTGGGAATTGATGGGAAATCATGATGGTCAGTGAGTGAAATCATCTTTGCATAGAGGGTCGTTCAAGTGAAAGGTGCCTATTTTACCCAAATTAAAAAGAATCATTACAAATCCTGTTTCTAAGACAAAATTTTTGTGTTTCTTCAAGAAACAGCATTAAAATGCATTGGTGAGTCTGCCTACGAACAAGATCCTGAGCTAGCCTAACCCTCTGCTCCTTCTGGACACAGGAAGATGCTCAGACCCCAGCAGGTCACATTTTAAAGGACATCTGAGGACCCAACAAGGTCACACAAACCAATACAGCCTTAGAGCTGAAGGATGTCTAGGCTTGTGTTTAGGTTTTGCACCTCTGGTCAAGTCTGAGGACTTGAAGAAAAAAACAACCCTGCCAAATGCCCAGCTGTTACTATGAGTCAAGCACCCACCCTATGAAATGATCAACAGCAAATCTGTGGTCCCAGGGAACTAGTACAGACGGACTCAGCCTCCTAAATGGCTCTTAAACAGCATTTGGAAGACTAATTTCTCACTTGTAAGATCTTTTATCCTGTGGCAGTACCCACAGACTTCAGTTAGGATTGGAGTCCTATGGTGGTAGATACTGCATAAACTCATAAGAAATTATTCTCCTCTGTGCCTTCTTCCTCAAGGACCTGAAATTTTACTGGAGATGAAGCTTGGAAAATACTGGAAACTGCCCTAACGGGAACTCATAGACTGCAGCAATGCAGATGAGCAGCTCAACAGCTCTGAAATGCTGACACCTTTAAAGCAACTATAGAGTACGTATCAGCAATCCCTGCAGACCTATGAACTATCAGATCTGCCCTTTTAGACAAGGAACCACTTTGAGTCAAACTGCAAAATATTCAAAAGCATTTTTTTCAAACTCTTAATTCCATCTTCATTAGTGATTGTTTTACAGTGGAGTAATGGAGCAGGAAAATGATGTACTTAATATATCAAGTAGCTAACTGAAAGTAGCTATTTAAATTCGTGCATGTTCTGCTCAGCTCCAACTCTTATAGAATTTGTTTCTTTTTATTTTTGTCAGCTTCTTTCCTGGGGTGTATCAGTGTACCATCCAGGGGGTGATACCCACTTCCATCAGATAACAACATTTCATGATATTATCTGCCTGCCTGGAGGAGCTGGCTAAAAAATCTGATTCCCATGGGTCATTCCAGTCTGGAGAAATAATTAATGGTGAAGTCTGATATTTTTGACACAATCCTGTTTGCTTTCAAATTATGTACAAAGCCTTGTTTCGCTTCACACACCGGGAACGAAGCAGCAGGAGAGAGCTCCAAGTCCTTTTTTTAGCCAGCAAAAAGCTGCATTCAGCATTTTCTCAAGACTGTGCTGCCAGTGCTTGTCTCTGGCTCCTTACACAGACGATCTGATGCTGCCCTGCCAGGGCACAGAACAGCACCTTGTGAAGCCCCTACAACTCCTCTGACTGGTGACTTTGGCTGGTGAATGTGGTGGGTGCTGTGCCGTACGAAAGGAGACGCTAGGTACTGATGCTGCTGTACTTCTCCACAACGCAGCCCAACACAAAGGCTTGCTGTGGCTAAGCAATGGCTGGAGTTCATGCAACACGTAACAATACAAATTACACTTTCTAGACAGCAAACTGAAGGAACAGGCAGAGTCACAATTCTGGGTGGCTTCCAGGTCACTGAAAGGCTTTGAGGTGTGAGCAAGTATGGAGAACATTGCTCTAATACTGACAGGACCCACCTCTACAGCCCCAGATCTCATCCCAGCTACTTCAGAAGCCTCTCCCCTTGCCCTGCCCGACCCTGAGCAGGGAGTTTCACTGCAGCCCTGTTAGCTAAAAGGCCAATATTTTGGTATTGTAACCATCTGACTGAGGCTCTGACACACAAAAATGTGAGGCACTCAGCTGCCTGGCACCAAAATACAGGCAGCTCAAAAGCATGGCGTGGCACGTGCTGCTTCTTTGTGTTCAGCTCTGCCCTGCTCTTGGCACAAAATGCTTCAAGGTTCAAACCTTGTCGCTGGCTTTATTTATATATTTATTTTTTTATTGTCATCATGCATTGTCACCATCCTAGTTCCATTATAGCCCACATGCTGAGGCAGCATCCCACTGTTTTACTGCTTGTTCCCAGACCATGGGCTGCATCTCTCAAACATGCACTCATATGCACAGAAGTCAACCCTGCACGAGCCTGCGTGACCCTGTGCAAGCTGTTTCAGGACCACATATCCCTCACCACCCCACACTGCTGTGTTTTGCACGTGGAAGACATTTGCATTCAGATAAGTCTTTAAAAGCCCTTTTGCATTTGTTACAAGAGCCGTCATCGGAAAGGTGGTGTAAATCAATGTGCTAAGGGTGGGATATATTGATTTCTCTCTGAGGTTTATTTGCAGTATGGCTGAGAGACCTAATATTACGAGACAATAAATTGAGCCATCTCGCCACTCAGGGGCAGTTTGGAGGGGGTTCCACGGGTGCAAGTGAAGCACAACAAAGCAGGCACAGTGTTACCTGCAGCCAAGGCATGAGAAAAATACCCCCAAAATCCAGACAAGTGCCAGGGACAGCAGAAGATTCGACCTTGCAGTAGAAACACCTCCATGCAGCAATGGGCTACACAGCACTGGAAACAAGGTGACTTTTTTTTATTGTTTAAATAAGGTATTTCCCTTGTTGTGTTTGCATCACGGAAGAGCTTCTCCACGACTGCTCCAGCAGCTGCTGCTGTCACAGCCCAGCCAGCCCTGCTCAGAGCCTCAGCTGAAAGCACATCAGGGGAACAAGGGCAGGACAGGGCACCTAACCCTGCCCGAGGGGCCTGTCATGGGGGAAGGGGGGTCTCCTCCAGGTCTGCAGGCAGAGGCGACAGCCAGGGAACAGTACCCCAGAGTCAGCCCCTCAGCACTGTGCCCTGGGCAGGAAAAGCACCTTTGTTATGTGCCTTACCTCCGTTTTCCTTTACTCAGGAGTGCACCAGTGCCTTCCTCCTGAAGGCAGCTGTGGTAGTAATAACGAGACTGACCACAAACGGCATTAGGGGAGTTACCTCAGGTAAAGCCAGGGGTGCCTCATCCATGAGGACACACAGATCTCCTGTGTTCCTCCCTCACATCAATCTCCTTAGCTCCCAGGATGTCTCCTGCCAATTCAGGGTCCCCTTCCAAGGAAAGGACATGCACCTTCAGGGCAAGGACATGCCAGAAACACCAGCATGGGCCAGTAACAGTACTGGGGACAAAACTCCCCCAGTCCCTTAGACGGGGCAGTCCTGCTTCTTGTACATCTCTGCTTCTTAAGTGGAAAACAGGATTGTGGTGTTTGTTGTTTGCGCAGTCCTGGAGGAAGGGCTTGCAGAGGACATCTTGCTGTGCCAAGATGGACATGCCAAATCCTTTCAGTGAGCCACAAAAGCCAACAAAACCAGCTCCAAGTTCAGCACAGGAGACACACTTCAACTGCTCCCACAGGGAGGCAGAAATGCTGCCAGGGCTGAAATGTATTGGGCTGTGCAAACAGGTTTAGTCTGTTGCTTCAGAAAATTAATTTCTGTGGAGTTTTGCAGTTTCCCTCCTGCTCCATGGGCCCTGTGATGGTCATTTGTCACCACTGCTCAGAAGAAAGGCGATTTTCAGGAGGGCAATGAAGCATTCAACAAGCTCTCCAGTTAAGTGTGGAAACATCACACCCTGTCAAATAATAGAGCTGTAAAAGCAGCAACACCTCTCCAAGTTGTATGGTCACATCTCCGGCTAGTGATGAAACCTCCTTTTGTTACGTTAAAGAAAAGGCTCAGGGAGGATATTCTCCAGGGCAGGGAAAAATATAAATAAGCAGCAGAGGATTAGACACTCACAGACACCATGCAAATAAATTGGTGTGGAAATCAGAAACCCCTTCATAGAGTCAAATTTTGCAGCCCCGCCTCAGCCCAGCCTCCCTGCAATGGTCTAGCCTTAGGTCACGTGCTGGTGATAGTATTGCTTTGCCAGTTTGATAATCCTCCTTTCCATGTACTCCAGTTTACGTAACTGATAGACAAACCCTGCCAATGACATTTGCTACAGACTTTACCAAAGCCTATATTGAATTAGCTTTTCTTCCCAGGCAGTCCAGGCCTGTGTCGAAATCCTGCAGCATTTCCTCACAGAGCAGCTGAGTCCTGCCTGACATAACCTGCAGGTGTTTATATAGTGCAAGAAACAGGCTGCAATGAAAGCAGCACCCTTTTGACCTTGTTGAGTAAAGGGGGATTGCAAAAATTTATAAATATTCTTTATTTCAGGAGCTATTAGTGAATAGTGACCAATCTCCTTGCTGCTGAAAGAGAACAGAACTCCCTCTCAGCAGAATGGGAACATGCCTTCCTTGTCCTGGTAACCTCCTAACCGTCTGAAGTCTGCTGCTCTCCCATTGTCCCAGCTAAATTCCTCCATCACAAACAAGATTTAATTCATAGCCTGGATAGCACACAGAGGTCAGTGGGAAGATATAACATGGTGTGTGTTACAGTAGGAATAAACTTAACACCCTGGCTCCAGTGGAGAGTGAAATCTAAAAGGAGGTGCAGCCTCCTTCAGTCAACACTTCCTTATCACCACTTCTTGTCTTTCTAGATGTATCCTGCTCTTCTGGCTCTTTGTACAGAAAATACCCTTGCTCAGGTAAAACGAGCCAGTTTTGTAGTTATGTGGGAGTAATTATAATATATGTGGGTGTCAACCAAATGGCAACAGAACTGGTTTAACTGGCACATGGAGGAGTCTGGCAGAAGGTGCAAGTGACACCAGTTTTGGCTTAGTTCTGAACTTACCATTGTCACCTCCATCACAGTTTACTAAGACATCTGTATGCTTTCACTCTTGCTAGCCAGCTCTTTCCAGATCTGAATGGATAAAATATAGGGCTTATTTCCATGTTGCCTTGGGCAGTTCAAGATCTCATTTTGTAAAGCTCACAAATTACAGCCTTTTTCCTTTCACATTTACCTCTGCTTTCACTTGCACTGCACCAGTAAAGGGCAAAAGTCCAAGGCAAAGTTTGAAGTGTGTGATAAACAGGAAGATGCTGACCTCAGACATCAGAATTGTTTTCTTTGGGAAGTAAGGAGCATCACAAACCCCCCTATCTGCTATCCAAACTACCAGCTGTGTATTCTCCAGGCTGACTTCAAGAACAAATCCCATTTGTAGCACAGCTGAGAAGAGAGGCAGAGAGACACCGAGTCCCTCATGCCAGATGCTGAGCAGCACACCTATGGTTACAGGAAGATGCTCTGACACTGTTTTTGGAGGTTTTTGAGCCTACATGGATAAACATAGAAAAATGGAGATTCAGGGTGCTCATTATGATATGATCATTCATTTCCTGTTTAACTTGTCACCAAATGGAATGCTTTCTACTCTAAGTTTCTGACATTCTTTCTACAGATTGGGGCTCAAAGCCACCTCAGGGCAGCCAGTATTTTGCATAACTTTTGCTGATTCTGGCTGTCTCCAGAAGAGATCTGGTCCAACTCCAAGCCAATGTCTTGTGAACAGGCAGGTTGAAAGATGGAAAGCAAAATACCAAAGCCTATCCAAAATGAAAGTAGCTGCCCAGATGAACCTTCAGATTTAAAGCTAGAGATCATCTGTGGCCTTAAATGAGTCCAGAGGAGAACACTTCTGAACTCTTGAAAGAGGAATGTGTGTGCACATTAAAGCTTTAGCTTCCTCACCTAGTTTGCTCCCCAAACACCCACTAGCTCAAAAATGGTCCTGCAATACATGAGTGCATTGTGCATTCAGTTTTTAATCTGGATCCTTACAACAACTCAGAACTTGAAACAATGAAAGGCAGGAATAGAACGTGTTGGACTTGCTCCTATTCCCATTCACAGATTTTTTTCCTAGCTCCTTTAATTTCAGCAAAAGCTGGATAGGGTTCAGAACCACCAGTTCAAACTGGGACAATGCTTAAGCAGATACTGGCTTCACTGGAGTTGAGAAGCCTCAGACTTCCAGCTGAACACATCCTCAGGTGTGATTGCAAGGTGAGTATCATTATAGAGCTCCATGAGAAGGGAATCCATCCCTCTAATCTCAGACATCTGTAGAAGTGACATCTTTTTTGCCCAGGGCAGGATTATGGGTTGTCTCAATTTTTATCTGTTTGCACTTTGAGTGAGATTTGTCACATTTCCAGCTGTTCAGAACATCACGTCTCACTCTGAAATAGCCATGAAACAAGACAGTGTTTGTAATAATTTAAAACAGTCACTTACCCCTAAGCAAGTCATTTGTCTCCGACCAGAACACCAGAGTAATAACCGGGATTAAAGATAGAGCAGTCAAGACAAAAAAAAGGTAAATCAATCACTGCATTAGGATATTTGAAGAATTGTTTGCATTTACTCAGAAAGTATGATACTTGCTATTACGACCAGCTGTAGCAGAGTCACAAATTCATAAATATTCATCAAATAACCTTTTAGCAAAACTCTGCGACTATGATGGTGGCCAGCTACTGAATTCAATCTAATTGAAAATCTGAGAAGTAATGAAATGATTGCATGTCTGTCTCTTCATTAAATCAGTGTGCAAATTTGCATAGATTAATTTGCGTCAAATTAATAGCTCCACTCTTGGCTTAGAGCCAAGAGGACTTATGATCAATCTATAGTTTTAATTCAATTCTGCACTCCTAAAATGTTGGGTGGCTTTTGCTGTTTCAGAGACAGAAAATCAGAGCTGAATATGATTTTTCACCGCTTCTGTAATTTCTCCCTGTTTCTTGGGTTATGATGATTAATTATAATGAAATGTGCATTATTTAGAAGCAAAAAATAAACATGCAGTCTCAGCCATGGAGAACTGAGGTCTGGTTTCCCTCTCTGGAAGTCACATTGGAAGGCTCAACCCCTCGACCATGTTGAATTCAAGCACAGGGGGGTGAATGTCGGGGGTTGAGCAGGCTTTTGTGACCCAGAGCAGCTCCCAAGACTGGTGGGGCCCTGTGTATTTTAGCACAGTCCTGCCTGTCCTCCACCAGGTCCCCAGCCCATCATGCTCAACCTTTCCAGAGAATGCAGAATTTGCTGTACTTGTGCTTGAGCCCCACAGTGTTTTAAATCTCTTTAAATGCTCTGATGTTCCATGTGCTGAGATCTGTCAGGAAAACAACGATGCCTTCAGTTATTTGAAGTTAATAACAGCGATAGACAGTGCATGCATTTGCATTGTCAGCTTGCTTTTATTTTTTAACCTACTTTTTTTAAAGAAAAACAATCAGGCTTTAATTCAGGACATTTGATTAATCAAACTCAGACCATCTGCTGCAGTCCTGTCTCCTGCTGATCTGCATTGCCTGAAGTCAGTGACATGATTCAGGGCTGCAGTCTCACACTGTCTCTTCCCCTGTCAGCTGTTTTACTGCAAATCTGCTCCTTTCACCCCACACACACTGACTGGGCTTTGTTTACTGTGATGACCATTTAGGATCACTCTAGTGCTAGACAATTTGTATCAAAATACAGGACATGTGCAAACACTGGTTATACAACAAATCGTCGTATCTGCATGAAAATAGCACAAACTAAGGAAATCACAGCAAGCCAAAGAAATCCTTTACTAAAAAAAAAAAAAATCTCTTCACAAACACTTCTAGTAGCAGGGCAACTTTAGTTTCATCATAGCCTGTGCTTTATGTCAGTAATGAATATTGTGCCTTTTTCCCCCCCTATGTTCAGAGATGTACTCAGGAACTCAGAGCAAAGAGCAGTCTGAACTTGCACAGCTTGGGGGTTTTAATGGGATTAGATCAGTTTTAGTCTAACAGAGCATGCCCTCATACTGGATTTGGCAGAGCTAAGGGCTGAGGCTGCCTCATGTTTGTGGGTGTAAACACTGCACTGACCAGCTGTGTTGGGAAGGAGAGAAAGGATATGGCCCTTCGACAATTCAACCATCCAGGGGATCCACAGCATTTTTCAGAGGCATGTGGGGATAAGCAGCATGCTTAGATGGCAGTAATGAACAGGATGAAGTTCAGTCACCATATTAAAACTCAGTTTTGGTGACATACAGGCCTTCCACAGATGGATGAATGTCATCTCTGTTGACATCAGATGCTGGAGTCAACCTCAGAAGTCAAGTAGGAACAGCACCTGGAGACTCAGCCTTCACTTAGTCATCCAAACCAGCAGGCAGATTATCAGCAGATATTAGTGCACTAGATATTGAAAATTTGGTTATCTAGTTTCCTGCAATTGCTGGATGACAGAGCATCAAAACGCTAGTTCCCAAAAAGCTGACCTGGTTTTCATTCTTGTCTTGCTGGTTACATCCAAGATACCTGAGCCTGTTGGGTTCCTGAATGCCTGAAGATGGGACTCAGCACACAACTGTCAAGTCAGGAAACTCTCCAGGAGATTTATGGCTGCATTATCAAAGGATCAGGGCTCTGCTGAATGCAGCTCAGAAGAAACAAGCCATGCCCTGCCCTGGAAACATACGGGCTAAATAAACAAATTGAGGCAGGAAAATAGGAGCCCAGGAAGGTGAAGGCTACAAAAGAAGTGATACCATTCTCATCTTCCGAGAAAGGTGTCCCAACTCATTGCACCCAGCAGTTTCCTTAGAAGCTGCTTTACCAACAGCATCTGCAGCAAAGGACAGAAGTCTGTACCACACAGACTACATGAGGAAAGCATGAGAAGTTTGTTACCCTAAGTATTAAAAACAAAATAAAAATGCAGTGGTGTTTGCTATTTGCCACAACGGTAATCAGCAGGGAATATGGGTCTCTCAAGAGACGCAAGCAAAGCACACGATTTCCACTTTTAACAGGCTGGGAAAGCACTAAAAGCTTTGAGCCTGGAGTCTCAAACAAAACAATCCAGATAAAATAACTTTCTAGCAGTGGTCAGTTACTGCCGTGGGTAAGGCACAGCTCTGCACAGCCCTGGGTGTGAGCCAGCCCTGGCTGGTACCCACCGAGCTCCATAAGGAGCTGCACACACTCTGCTCTCTGCAGGAACAGGACAATAGATTTCTGACTGCCTTCAATAGCAAGCATCCTCCAGCCACCAAGGCTAATGCAATAAAGTGAATTTCATTTTGGCATAAGAAAAACCAAGGGAACAACATGATGTATTGGCAAAATTTTAATCATAGAAGGCCAAAGAGGCAGCTTAAAAGAGTTAGGCTGTTATTAATCGGGTCATAGTGATGCAGCATTTCAGAACAGGCTTAACACCTGCTAATTTCATTTCAGTTCTGCTGAAGCTGAGTCAGCTAACAAAGCCTTTTCTGGATCAAGCACGTTCAGAGCAGTACAGAAGTTCCTTGCCTTCACAAAAGTGCTTCCTCTCTTTGGTAAGGGCACTAAGAGGGAAGAGGGGAGAAGGGATGATTCCCTCCCTCCTTTAAGCTTGCCTGTGCAGCCAGAGCTGAGGGGAAAGAGGATAAAGACGCATCAGAGTATTGAAGAAAATCCCTTAGATAAGGGCTTTTATATTTGCTACACTGGTGAAGATGAGGGAGTGTTTCCCTTTCCCTACAAATGGGGACTGAAGCAGCCCGAGCTTCCCAGAGTCAGAGTAGGTCAGTGAGAATAGGAACAGACCCAGTCCCTGATCCCTGCTATTGCAGCAGATCACACACTCATCCTCTCATTGCCCTCTAACCCCTGCTAAAGAATTATCTCCCTGCTGTTCCAGTTACCTTCGCCCTGCCCTTGACTTTGGGAAGGCACTGTCCTCTGGATTACTGTAGTGACAGCGAGATCCTGATGTGAAGGAGGCTGCCCTAGAAATAGAATGAAAAGTGGCACATCTACCAAGCAGTGCAGAAGCATCCAACCACTTCTTCCACTACCCACAACCAGCTCAGCAGGGCAACCATTCCAATGGGAGCGGGCAGCCCTGGGCAACAAAACTGGCTCCTTTCTTCTTTATGAATGGAACAGTGAGTGGGAACGTTCCATTCATAGTAAGCTCCGATCTTATGAAGAAGCCCAGTGATGCCTTAACTGTCCTCCTAAAAACAGAGACTAGACAGAATAAGGGAATAAAGGTAGGTATTTATTTGAAAGGCCTTCAAAAGCACACCCTGGGGAGCCAGAGGCTACTGCCAAGATGGATCCCAAAATGGACGGCAGGTCACGAGTTCTTCACACTTTTATAGGTTTGGTTCATTTACATATCAGGGTTAATTGTCCAATTAAAGCTTCAGTTTAATGATGTAATTTCCCCAAGCTTGCCCCCCCTTTAGAGTCTTTGGGTTACACATTTTGGGCCTAGGACGGTCTGAATGTCCTTGGGAAGCAGGCCTGGAGAGGCTTTGTTATGTCTAACTAGCATGAGAGAGCAGAAATTAACAGCTACAAGAAACCTCAGAGCTACACACTAAATAGTGCAGAACTTGAAAAAAATATAAAAGTTAAAACCTAAGGCATCACCAGAACCCAAGGAAGTTCATCTGTGCAAGAGATCTGTTTTTCATGTACATCCTTCTCAGTCACATCTCTTCCACGTTCCTAACCCCGTATGAGCTGCTGCACATGGCACACAGTGCTATCAACGCCGCTGTCCTGGCGTGCCTCATGGGCCTTGCAGGGCAAGCACAGCCCAGGCGTGGAGCCAGCCTGAAACTGCCTGGGATCATTAGCAGAGGTACAACATAGCTGGAATATGACAATACTGATGGCTTCACAGGACCATGCTGGCTCTGAGAGCAGCTCAGTAACTCCTGCTCACTGGCGAGAAGCTGTTCTGTATTAGTTCTGCTACTTGCAGAGTATCTTGTTTCAGTTCCCCACGTTTATGAAAAATTAAGTTTTCAACAACTGTGCAGAGGATTTGAAGCAAATTCCACAATAAGAGGACTGTGGTAGGGCAAATAATTTATTTTCTTATTGCTTTCATTCTGTTTGGAGACAATTTTCATCCCAAGGCTAACAATGAGAACACGGAGTCAGAATTTTATAATGGAAGCCATTTTGCATCCCCAACTACAACACTTGCTATCAGTGGAAACCCTAATGCTAAACCCATGTAATAGCTCAGTAGTTGGTATTACAGCATCCACCTCCTCCTCCTTGACAGGAATGTATAGTAACAGCAAGAAACACTGAAAATCTACCATAATATAGTGAAACAGGACTCACTTTACCAGGATTGGCACTTACTACAGGCTTTATGCTCCATTTACATGGTACAAAAGACAACTGTGAAATGACTGGAAAGGTAATATGAAAGAATATAATTGGTTTTGCTGGAGATGGATGATAGATCATCTTTTATGAAAAGTAACCATCAGAAACAAAGGTTGGATTGTCTTCTCAGTTTCACCAAGGTAAAACAACCTGATTATGAGAGCAGAGAATACACCAGATATTTACTGTCCAGAGAGATTAGGCTGATAGAAAGCAAGTGTTTCAAGAGGTAGACCTTTTGGATGCTCCCACAATCCTTGTCAGCCTTGTCAGGTGGAATTTTGACATGCACATGTCTAACTGAGGTCCAGAGTTCTCATAAAGTACCTAATTCTGATGGATTACTTGTGTTTTTCCAGCCAATACTTTCAGTGTTTATCACATAAGCAAGCACAACTGCTTTGCTGTTCAGACACAGATTTCTGCCGTCCTAAGTAGAGGAATTGCCTGAACATCTCATGTGAGGTCCATTCCTAGCATCCAAACAAGGAACTTTGAGGTTCTAGGCAAAGACCTCAATTTTTACTTTCTGATGGCATTTCATTAAAGTTAGTTAAGTGGAAGTCCCCCACCTTTGCAAGAATCCCAGGGTTACAGGGCACAGAGCCCAGGCAGCCCTGGCTGCCACACACCTGGAACACGCAGATGAGACACTGGGAAGAAAGTAATTTCGATGCAGTGAGACACTGAGTCCTTTGTTCTGGGGCTTGGAGATGCTCTGCTGTGAGCGAGAGGTCCTCAGCAAGGCAAGGAGAGTTAGAGCAAATATTCAGGTCACCCCTTAGTCACTAGTAATAGACCGAGAAACACTTCACTGCCAATTCCACACACCCCACCCCAGCCCTCCCAGAAACTTAGAGTCACACCAAACCAGGTGAAGATTTACTTCTTCTCCAAATCTTTTTTTTTTTTCCCCCAAAGTTCTGGTCCTATGTAAGTTGTCTGTTCTTGTATCAGGACAAACCACCATAAACGGCTGTGAACTCCAACAAGAGAAAACTGTTATAAATATTTAGAAGTTCAGAATATTATGAAGGAAGCCACAAAAAAACCCTTTCTTATTTCAGGTGCAAAACAGGTCCTTTGTAAATGTGTCCTGTATCCCACAGCAGTGAGAGACAGCTCAGTGTGACAGGAGGGTGCAGCAGACACAAAAGGTCAAGTACTTTCCCTACCTCAGGATCAAACATCTTTTCTTCATCTGCTCAACTTTTTGTATTTTCAGAGCTGTCAGTGCAGTACATGTTGAGGACTTCTGGAAAATCACTAGGTGCCTGCCCCCCAAGAGCTGCTAAGCACTTTTATAGCTTCACCCACTTCCCAAGCAATCGTTATTTTACAGACACTGTATCAAAGTTCAAATATAATGATTGTGGGCAAGAAGCCAGTAGAAGCGTGACAAAGAAAGTTCCAGTAACACATGAATTAATTCGACCACATGTCATTAAGCTTTTTTGTATGCCCAAGTAACCCACAGACAGTAACTGTGGTTAGTTTTACAGAGGCTGATATGCAATCATAATAAAAAGTAAACACAAGTCTCATGTTTTTAGCTGTCTGTGAAGAATGGGAGAACCTCAGCCCACTTTTACTTTTCCTGGGACACAGACCTGCTTCCCTAGCAGATGGTCACAGAGCACTCACACGAGCCTAGGAGCAAACTGTGGGAAAAAAATCCACTTGATCTCATCCACTTCAAAACCCTTGGAAGTGAAAAACTAAGTGAAAGCACTCAGCACCAAATTAACCCAAGGACTACTGCTTACCCATGACTGAAGAGCCGCACGTGCTGTAAGAGAGCTTCAGAAAGCACACAGTGAAGTAGTAAGGAGAGAAATCCCCATCAGACACAAATTAGGGCAGCTACACCCCCTTAACTGCGAGGTCACTAAAGCACAGCTATAAAGCACCTGGGACAGTGGGTGGCAGGATGGGGACAGTGCACAGCTGGCAGTGATTCAGGGCCCCTCATCACCTAAAAGATGTTTCCCCTCCACCCCCAGCTGCTGGGAGGGAGATGGAGTGACCCAGGCAAGGGATTGTTTACACCTGGAATAATTTACCCAATTAATAGCTCTCAGAAGCAAAATGTAACCCCTCTTTAGATCCAGGCATGTGGAGGGGGGGGTTCACTCCAAAGGCCAAGGTGAACCTTCTGGGGTCTCTGTGCCTGGCTGTCCTATGGAGCAATTCGAACAGCTGAAATGGAGACACAGTGGCTGACCTGATTTCCAGCTTGATCTTTGGTATTTTATTGCCAGCAGTGCACCAGCCTGAGCTGCAGGACAGCACAAACGAGGTGCAGTGATGAAACAAGTGCTAGAGCAGCCACACACATTCCTTTGGGACATTTTCCTTCAGCCTCTATCAGAACAGACAAGATGTGAACACGAATGAGTGTCCCATCAATACTACAGATCTGCCTGGGAGCAGAGAATTCCTGGGAGAAACAAGCTTATCTCTCTAGGGGAAGATTTCTTTTTTCAAATGACTTTTAAAGACCACATGGCCCCTTTCTGCTTCAGATACAATATAAGCAATACAATAATACAATATAAGCTAAGCAATAATATTAATGCTTTGAATTTGAACTTCCTACCAGCAGTCCTAGCATGCTTGAGACACACTCTCAGTGGCCTTTTCCAGAGCATCTGTAGGATTAGTAGTGTAAATCACAGAATCTGTAATGCTTTAAAAGGAATTACACTCCTAATGTTAACTTCCTTCTTGTGGTGCTTCTGTGCCTTTGGTGTTTTCAGGGCCAGGGTTCTCAATGCTGGTAAAGCTGGGCCTAAAATTAGAAACACTGAATGACTCCTTAAGAGGGAAGTGCTGGTGCATATGAGATGTGATGCTCAGGGCTCCACCTTAGGAAGTTTTGTCTTTCCCTGCTCCTCTCTGAGGGGTGACTCTGCTCCCTCTCTTCCCACTGGTGGAATAGCCAAGGCCACTGTGGGGGTTTCTCAGCCACCACTGTAGCAGCCAGGCACAGAGCAGTGCTAATTTATCACTGAATTTAGAGGCAGTGAGCTGCTGCCTTCCCTGTGGTCCTTATTGTGACAACCACAGGTACAGTCTTTGCTAGAAAAATGATAATTCACCACGTACCACTGGCTTTGGCTGCTCTGCATGGAGCTGGGAGCTCTGGTGGGAGCCAGACCTTTGCCAGGCTAATTTATGTATTTTGTCAGCGTGCTGGAAAGGAGCCTTTGGATATATTTTCAGCTCATGTCAAAACACCACACATGTTTTTCTGATCCCAGCACTTACGTTCTAAAATGCTTTAAATCTGCTTTTATATTTGATATTTTTAAAGAGGGCATGTTTACATATGCAGCACCATGGCGACAGGAAAATAAAGTCAAGAAAGAAATGCACCAGTGCATCCAACCCTGTTTAGAACACATGCTCAATTAACATATCTAAATTAATCAGTAGGATCCGGATGTCTTGTCACTACCACGTCAATCAATAGCAGGATAGGTAGAACGATAAACTCCCATTACAAATACCTTACAGATATTAACGTCTCTGTCCAGTCCATCAGCATCCACCGTATAATTGACCCCAGAGAACGTGAATCAATCTTTTCCTCCAGCACGTGTTCTCCAAGATTGTCCCCCCATCATGAGCCCCCACCTTCTGACCATGGTGTTACAACACAAAGCAGAGCCCATGTGAGGTGATAATTCTTTCTCATGACTTGCTGTTGAGACCACTGAGGTACCCCAGTGCACGTGAGTGGAGCTCCCAGCGCTCAAGGAACATGAACAACACAAGTACACTCATTTTATAACATGAACATTTGCAAAACATAGATAAATGGCCTTAAAAATTTCCCAGGCATCTAAGCAAAAACTTACTTTCAAGACAGTTCTATTTTAAAACATGAGAAACACAGAAAAAAAGAGTAAAAAAAATAATATAATAAAAAAAGCACTGCTCCACGAAGTCCATTTTCATTGAGCCCTGACAGCAAACTGACTGCACTTGCAGGCAATACTTTTTTAAGTCTGGTAACAGGATTGAAAACACAACAATCATCTTCCTCCTACTGCCATTTGGTATGGGAGTTGTAGACTACACTTCTACTACTACTTGGATCTTAGCTATTGAAGTCACAGCCCCTGAGGGCTGTAAAAAGTTGCTGCTGTCATATATAAATCAGTCTTCTTCATAAAAATGACATGGCTTGACATGTAGGGATAATATTATAAGGTAACTACCATGGAGGTTTCATGCTTGGATATGTTCAAAAAGATGTTTCTCTTTATCCCTGACCACAAATACTTATTGATGGTTTCTTGTCAGCTGTTTGAAAGCTTTAAAGAACTGCTCTCTCTCTGCTGGGGTCTGCTCCTTGGCTGAACTTTTCATTAACCTTTGATCACTCTTCAGAGCATTTTTTTAGCAAGCAACTGAAGAATTTCAAGTGCTGCAGTGAGTCTGTATGTGTGGGGGAGATGAAGAGGAGGTGACGATTTTTATAGATGTACATGTACATCTTGTACAAATACACACCCAAGCCCTTAACTCTGACAGGACTAGAGAAAAAACAAATGGGTACTTCTATTTTTAAGATTTTGCAAAAATGTGAAAATAAAGAGGATTTATTGTCTCCAGTTAAGTTACCTCTCTTCCAGCCTCTTCACCCCACGGTAAAGAACAGGAATGGTTTGAAGAGACTTGACTTTGCAGATGCAACTGGTGATGCAAATCTAATTAACCCAGCTCTTCTCTGCTGAGGGGATGAGCACTGGCCAAGGCTGTTTCTCTTCCCAAACTCTCAGGTTTACAGAAAGCTAAACTTTCATACACACTTAAATAGCACCCAGCTACACAGGCAGTGTGGAAATGACGGGCGAGGTGCCCGTTCCCTGCCGGAACCCTCGCTGTGCCCTGTGGTGGCAGCTGGTTGGCAAGACTGGCCCCGAGCTTGGCAGCAGCACAAAACCCCTTTGAGGGGGGGTCAGCACGTGTGTCACAGAGCTGCAGCTTGTTGGCATTGTCCCCAAAACATCGAACACGGGTTCATTCATTAGGTGGAACAGCTCATTAGTGCGCTCTGGATTCGAACACCCATTGTGACACATCTCAGCTTTTGTTCTGCTCCTTTGCAAGTTTAACTTAAAGCATTTCCTCCACAGCAAACACACCCCACTAGCATTTGCTCACAGAGGTGTTTTTTTTTTGCATTTAAGTACCTTCCTGGGATATCACAGCATTTACCGAGCCCTCCACATTTTAAGCATCATTTTAAGCATCCCTTTTCCCCCTGACAACCAGCACGTCAAACAGCTTGCAAATTTTCACTGAAAGCTGAAAGCGCAGGGTTGTCTTGCAAGCTGGCAGCTGCACCGAATTTTCAGGAATACGTAGCAGCTGCGGCCATGATTCTTCCCACTCCCCCCTGTTTTGCCAAGGCAGGTTAATTGCTTCTTCATGCAAGCTGTCACCCTGGTTCCAGAAATGCCATTGGATTCAGTGCATGCTGGGGGCTGTAGTCTTTTGGGAGGTTTGTGTTTGCCAGGAGGATACGAGACTGCAGTGCAGCTTTGGAGACTCACCCTGGATCGTGTTTTAGATGCCTGTGTTTTGTTTCACTGAACGGGTTTCTCTGTACCGAGGATATAAATCTTCATACGTATCCACGAGTACAGGGTTGTAATGAATTTAAAACGCCTGGAAATAAATATGGCTCTTCTTTTCACAGCAACTCTGCTGTTTCCAAAGAGGATTAAATAAATAACAGCATGCTGCTTAATCACAGCAAAATGTGGAAGATGAATTGATTTGGGGCTTTAAGGGTGATAATTTTGTTTGGGGAAATGCCTAAAGAGAGTGCCATTAAAGATAAATAAATGGTTCTGGTCTCTGGCTGGCTGCTGGAGAATTATATAAAGGTTTCAGGTCAGGTTTTTCACTGCTTTCAGGCTTTGCTTTGGGAAGTGCCTGTAAGCAGCAGAAACAGCCTTTAGCTGTGTCTGAAGATGTGGTTACAAGGACACACTCCCCGTCTCCATGGCAGGGGTCAGTGCCCCCCTCTGATGTGCTGAGACGTGTTTTCAGAGCACTGGTTTTAATCCACAAGGATCATATTCATGGGGACCCCCCTCTACTTCCCCCCCAAGGTACACGTGAGGGGATGGAAACTGTATGTGCGAGCAGAAACAGGTCAGGAAGGTGGGATCTCTTAGATTGGCTTGGCTGCAAGAGAAAATGCTTGAATAGCTGCACCCAGAGCTTCCTTCTGATGGGAAAAGGCTCTGTTTTAATGATGTATTTGATATGAAAGGGCATGGTGCTTCAGTGCATAGCTTGCAATAAGAGGAAAGCAGATATGACAGCTGAGGCTTCACAATGTTAGAAATAGGCCTTTCAGACTCTAAGACAAGAAAAACAAACACCGAAGGACAAATTTATGTTGGAATAATAGACTGGTGGGTTTGGGGGGACAGGCTTGAAATAAGCTTCCCTTGACAGCTTCTATATTTGTCTCATGCTGCCTACTTTTCATGCAGCATCCCCACCCCCACAAACTCCTCAGCTCTAGGTAGAGCTGGAGGTTTAACTAATTCCTCAAAGCACAGCTAAATTGTCTTGGGAATTATCACTGCAAGTGCATACGCTGTGCTGCAGAGCAGGAGACAACCGCCTCAGTTACAGCCTGGCTTTGCTGGAGTGGGAGGAAGGGCTTGTGGGGTGCTCAGGGTGTTAAGGGCCACAACTAAAATACACAGAAAGTTGTTCACAAAAGGTAGCAAAATATTTTTTGGTCACTGACCAAAAAAAAAAAAATTAAAAAAAAAAATCCAGCTTGTGTTCAGGGAGGGAATCACAGGAATGGGAAACCAGTTTAAGAATCCGAGCCAGGGTACTGTTGCCTATATTTATATATGAGAGGGAAAAGAAGACATATAATATATATGNTTGTTCAAAAAAGGTAAAAAAATATTTTTTGGAAATAGCCAAAAAAAAAAAAAATTAAAAAAAAAAATCCAGCTTGTGTTCAGGGAGGGAATCACAGGAATGGGAAACCAGTTTAAGAATCCGAGCCAGGGTACTGTTGCCTATATTTATATATGAGAGGGAAAAGAAGACATATAATATATATGTGTATATATATATTTGGAGTTGCTTGGTTACTCAGGCAGTTTGACAGCCAGGCACAGCTTGGCATTTGTGCCTTTGGGAGCTAGGAAGGATGTGGAGAGATGGACAAATATTTGATGGCAACAGAGGAGGACAACTTTTTCCCCACTGCCCTTCCCTGCCAGGCATTCTTCTCTTCCACAGGTTCTCCCAGACATACATCACATTGCTCTGCATTGCCATTAACCCCAGAAATTAATTGGTAGTATCTCTTTCTAGTACATTCAATATTCTATTTACTTTTGATATGCATCTCTCTTCTTTTCATCCCCTTGAACCCTGGGGACATTGTTAAGACTCAAAGTCACTTAATCTACCCTGTCTTAAAATTGACTTGTCTGTATCTGAGTACTTTCTTTTTTACACATTGGCCAGTCTTAGCCATCTCAGTGCCTTCTTAAATACATTGGAAGAAAATACACTGTTATGGATTGCTTTCACTGAGCTCTTGATTTCTTCTCAATTTATCTTCTCTCCAAAAATTGTATGTTTGCCTTTACTTACCAAACTCTCAGCTTCAGGTTACTGACTTTTTAGACACATCTATTGATGTACTAATTGCTAAATGTTCTAAAATTGAACAGAATGTCATTCCAAATCTTAAATATACCAACAAATTCCTTGCATATTGTGGCCTTTATAAGTAATGATGAGTTTAATTTCTATATAACCACACAAAGCTTTGTAAAGAAACTGTGTCATGTTCTACATTTTCACAAAGTTGAAGGGGTAGAAAAACTACCAGGATGACTGCTGAATAAATGACTGTACAAATAAAGCAGCTCAAGCGTGTGACACTCTCAACTTTCAGTATCTCCTGGTATGCGATAGATTTCCATTAATAATTCTTTACTGTCTGGACCCACCACAAAATTTTCAGAGTTACCCATGCTCAGGTTTTTTTGTTTCTACAAAACAAGATTTTCAGAGAATATGACCATATAGAAATATAGTCATGGCTCTTGCAAAGGCTCACACATTTTTTCAGGTACTGAAGCCTTTAACTGATCCTCATTGTCAGGAATGGAGACTAAGTATTTCAAGCTGCTTCTTTTGTCTATCAGAGAGATCAGAATACAATAGAAAATGTCTAAAGATGAAAAAAAACTCCACCACAGCTGGAATTACTGAAGATTTGCTTTCCTTTACTGGACATCTTGGGGATCCAAAACCAATGAGTCCACTGTTCTTCCAGTTTTCACCCTTAGCATTATAACTGTATTTTTCAGGAATGCAAACTCACCGTATCCACCAAAATGTTCTATGTAGTAGTGTCTATTTACAGCCAGGGGAATATATCTGGCTGCTCTTTCTGCTGCCCTGTCTGGTTTTCTCTGACTCCGGGGAGTCTGTCCACACTGTGCTGTCAGAGCAGAGTCAGTGTGGTGCATGGACAGCCAGACTACTGGAGATTCATTTTAGTCCTCCTGCTTTCTAGGATTACCCACATGCCTGTGACGAGTTTTTCTGTTGCACAAACCTGAACACGATGCTGCAGCCTCTGGCAGGAGGGAGAAGCCCAGAAATTGCCTGAAACACCAGTGCCCTTCAAGGACAGCACAGCTAGCAGGGATAATGCACACTCTATTACCTTCCCAAGTGAAGGACTGCATGTGCAAGGAATACTTTGCTTTTGTAGTATTTAATTTGGGGTTTCACTCCCACTGTGTGTGCTGCTCCCTTTTCATGTTAGGGGAGATGAGCCACTGCAATGGGCTCTGCTTCCAGAGATGAGGGCAGGAAGATCTGAGCTGGTGCTCCATTCCTGGGGGGCACAGCCATCCCCTGGGAACACTTCACCCCTGTGGTGGGATGTTTGACTGTGCCTGAGGACAGGTGGTGTCAGCTGCAATCTTTATGGAAGGGTTTTCAGTGATGTCTTCCTTTAAACCAGTCGACGGTGGAAGCTTTTCAAGATGAAGCTTAGATACTTTAAAGGCTTGATGATGCAGGGCTATTTCAGTAGTCAGGAAACCCTGAAAATATCTTGCCTTTTAAAAAACCTCTTCCTTACATAAATCCCTCACAAAAAATATACTTGAACCTTTCAATAGCAGCAACCAAAAGCTGACAGGAAGTGAGTGCATCAGCTCATCAGCTGTTGTGATAGGTAATTTTATATACTGGCTTGCTAAATAATAAAGTAAAATAAATTAGTTCCTATCAAAAGTTTCCTGAATGCATTCAGCCAGATATTATTGTTATTTATTCATCTGTTGGATTGCCTTTGTAAAAGCCAAAGCTGCTTTGAGAGTGTATGTGACTGGAATAGTCTAAATGGAGAAGCCGTGAGTTGGGAAGGAAGCCAGCAAGTCATTAATTAAGGAGCTGTACCGTTTACAGTCAGACTTTGTGTATTGTGAAAACTGCCTAAAAATCAGTGACTGAACTGCTCCAGCTGCAGAGGTGTCCCCACGGGGCTGTCCCCACGTGAGCAGGGGCCCGATGGCACCGATGGCAGCGGCAGCGGTGGATGTGCAGCTCTTCGCGCTCGAGGTGCAGGAGCCAGAGCTCGGAGCAGCTCGGGGTGAGGGCAGGGCTGCTGCCAGGCAGGAATGTTGTGTCCAGGGCTGCCCACGGGACTGGATCTCGTGTGGTCTCAGCATCGCCCATCCCACTCCCGAGGCTGTGTAGGGCTCAGAGGAGAGTTACACTGCAAAGTATCAGCTTTCTGCTTCTAGCTTGACAAGGATTTATCTTCCTCTAAGATACAGAGGATTCTTTGCACCCAATCCGTGCTGCCAAGTCTGCATTTCTGGCCACATCTAATGGCCACCACTGCAGAAATAGCTGGGAGGGAGATGGGGAAGCAAATGTCACAGCAGCTGTACAAAACCAAAACCATTTCAGATCCTCCAGGTCTTATTTCATGGTGTCACTTTTTCTGTCCTCTCTCAAAAATCCTCGTGTAATGCAGTCAGGAGATGTGCCTGGCTAGCACAACTGGCCTTTTCTGTGTCATTACACTCATAACCCTTGATAGTGACTGCACTACCAAAGCATGGTTGATGCCATTTCAATGGCAACAGAATTACATATTTAAATTATTCTTTATCTTTGTCACTCGAAATATGTACAGTTAGCCAATTTGCATTTGAAAATGATGGAGAGGAAGATTCACTGGAGAACAACAGCTGCTCAAACAAATGAAAAGCATTTTCTTCCTTTATTTATCCTGGAACAGCAAGTGTGGATATAGCATCTGGTCCTCCATGAGGTCTTTGCTTCTTGCCCAACTTCCAGCTGGAATGACTGAGAGTCAGTGCGATCTGCTGACCTTCCTCAAGGTCTCCAGTGATGCCACCCAAAACAGAACAAAGCATCCTAGCTGGATACCTTTCATGCTAATCCCTGAATCAATATGTTTCCAAGATCATTATTGGCCTTTCATGCACTGCCAAAAGATTGTGTTCCAGCAGTTCTCTCATTCTCTGTGTTGTGTATCCTTTGGAGCACTCCACATTATAAATCATTTTAACTCTCATTGTATGTTGCACTCCCCTTGTGTAATAATCAGAAACGTGGGAAACTATTCCTTCATATCTTCCCAAACAGAGACTGGAAATGTCGAAGATAAAGAAAGATGGAAGAAGAAGTTGCAGCTCAAATCCTTTTGAGTCCTTGAAATGAAGCAGAGTGTTTGGAGCGCGCTGCCGTGACCTCACCTCCTGCCACATTCCTGTCAGGAAAAGCCAGGTCTCTTTGGTTGCCTAACAGAAAGGCACCTGAATGACAGCCTCCCACGGCTGGGATATTTATTTTATGTTAAAAAAACCCAAAGACATGCCGGAACTTCAGCACCTGACAGGCGGGGAGCGTGTTGCAAATCCTCATCTGTTCACAGGATGGGCAAATCCTCCACGGCGGCTCTGAACCTGCACCCTTGGGGCGGTGACTCTCGGCAGAGACCCGTGGGAGGTACGATCCCATTGTCTCCCGGGACATCGCGGAAAACAAACTGCCTGTTATTGTGAGCGACAACAAAGCACGGGAGAGCAGCAGGCACCTTTGTCTTCTAATTAGCACCGATGGCTAAAGCTCTTTAGAGAAGGGACTTTCCCACTGTGTGTTTGCACAGAGGGAGCTGATCCGATGAGGGCAGCTGAATGCTGCGGTATAAATAATGAACTACACAATAAACACTGTGAGACTGGTTCAGTTGAGGGAGAAAAATAAACACAGCAAACAAAGGCATTCATCATGTTAGTTAGAACTGCCACGTCAAGACCCAGCAGAGATTCTTACAAGCTTTCCCAAGAGTCCACGTTACAAACTTTATTCCACAAGCACAAAAAAATACTTTGCACACCAGACTTGGTGATGTCAAGCATCCACCCAAAGAGAGAATGAGCACAGATTTCCTCTTCTATCTATATTCAGTGTCTGGTGTAAGTCTGACCTTTTGAAGAACTGGCTTTGCATATTCTTTCCAGGTGGCAGCGAAGAATTACTGCTTGATCTCTCCTCCAACAAGAAAAAATTAACGAAATATTTATTTCAACAATGGCTGTATATTAGCCAGCCAGGGAACCTTGTGATGCACAGGGAAAACATTTCTGTAGTAAACCACGATAAAGGCTGAGAATACTGCCAGTGCTGCAGAGCTCTGGGCTCAGAGCCACTCTCCTGGCTTTACTCAGATGTTGTTATTGATCTAATCTACAGTGAGATGATCACAGGAGACACTCCTTACATTATTTAACTTGGATTTGGGGTTGGATGGGGATTTTTTTGTTTGTTTTGTTCTTTATTCTTCATTTGTGTTATTATTAATACAACACATCATTAGTGAATTTCACAGGTAAGTGGCTCTTGTCTCTCTTGACACATTATTAATCAAGAGTGATGAAGATGCTGCATTCCTCACACATTTGAGCTACGTGACCAACCCCAGGCTTGTGAACTACCTGCAGTGCACTGCAGGGATGAGCCACAGCACAAGGGCACACAGGAACGTTTTTGTGGGGCAGGCAGGGACATTTTGTGGGGCAGGCAGCAACGCAGGCAGAGTCTCCCAATTCCTACACTGCTCTGAACTGAGCAGGAGCAAGCAGACCCACTTTATGCAGACACACAGAGAAGCCAAAGCCAGGAAGGATATGTGAGATGTCAGCTCTCTATGAGATTGATATCTGACAGGAGGGAAAATACCCACCCAGACAAAAAAAGACCTGCCGTTCTGGGGCCCTGCTCTGCAGAGATGTGATACTGGCCATCTGTTCATCTGCACATGGGTGCCTACCAGTCCTGAACTGGGGAGGCTCAGCATGCTGAACCCATTATTTGGGTCTGGCATTCCTGCCCCTGCTGCTCTCCAGTCCAATTTACTCAGTTTAGGCACTCGCAAGCAAGATTTTGATGACAGCTGCAATCATAACACCATAGATGGAGGGAATAAACAGAGCAACTCTTAATAGCTACTACTCTTTGTTTATTTATCCAAACAAGCATTTCTCCTGGAACTCATACCGCAAGCAAGAAAATCCATGAGATTTCCAGAAGCAAAGGATGAAGTTAAGCTCCACAGAGGCTCCTTCTAGCCAGGCCACTGAGCCAGTGGGCAGCCTGTGACCCTGGTCCATGGAAAGGGGAAGCTTTGTTTTCACATGTGCTTCCAGATAAAAGTGGAAATTGAGCAAGAATAAGATGCATGACTGAGCTGCCAAATTTTAAAACCCATCACACTTTGTATGTTGGCTGTTTGGAGGAGTTTAATGTCACTGGGTGGTACAGCATCTGGCTTAATGGGACTCTGGATGTGGTGGTGAATCTGCAATAGAAGCTGCATGGAGAGTACACAAGGTACCCCACCTTCAGTGCTTGCTTTCTTCTGTGCTTCTTTCCCCCTTTACCCGAACTAAAGGTTGCTCATAATGAAAATACCTGTCTGCTCTTCGTCTGTGGAAGGCCCTAACACATACCTGCACTGCCACATCACCCCCCTGCACACACTCACCAAATGTCCAACTCATCTCCTGAGCTTGTCAGACATAGTTATCATCACAGCCTGGGCTCTTGAGCTTGCAAATGGTAATGCTGAAACGTCCAAACAGGAGATGTCATCCTGTCACCGTGAATGACAGATGATTATGGCCTTTTCTAGATGCCTGTAATTAATGGTACTTTTAAACTTCGACATGAACATCCAGGAGCAAAGGAAATGGGGAAATCCCCCAGAAGCTTTGGATTTCTTTTCCTCTCCCTGCTTATTTACCCTACAGGTCTTTCAATAAATTAAAGAAATCCCTAGCTGTTGCCTATAAAACATCCTAGAAGGGGAGAAGAAGTTCAGAGCTCCAGATAAACACATGGATAAGCATCACAGCTAAGGCTAAAGCCATGGGTTGGGCACATGCCATCCTTCCCACAGTGTTCAAACAGGAACAATGTGGGAACGGTGCCTCAGAGTCAGGCTGTTATCTTGAAAATCAGGACTGACTGCTACCAATCTCTCTCTTTGCCCTGTGCCTCTTCACCCCCTGTGCCACTGCTGGCTTTTGTCACCCTTTTGCATCTATTTGTTACCATTTTTGCTCCCGGCCTGTGGCAGGAGTTTTAGTGAGGGCAATGGAATTTAATATGTGGTGGATGAGCGATGTCAGCAGTGGGCTCAGGTACCTGAAGGCTGTGGTTGAGAGTAACAACTTCTTGCTGCACATCCTGTATCCCTGTTTGACTACGTGATGCTGAACATCAGTCAGGGGAGGATGAGACTTTCCTGGAAATACCTAAACAGCAAAATGAACAAGATGTCTAAGCTCTCCAAATAAAATAATGTGCTTTTAGTCCATGGAAATTCAAACCAAGGCTCAGCCAGAGAACAGGGGAAAAAAGCAAAACAAAGATTATTGAAAGCTTATGTTTAAACAGTTTCAGCCCAAATATTTACTGATGACACACACACACAAAAAAATGCTGCTATGTTTTACAATGAAGAGCTAGACCCTTTAATTGCATAGGAAGCCAGGCTTGGGGATTCAAGAGAAAATAAATATGGCCCCTGCAGAATTCACTGTAAAGACTTTACATTTATTTACATTTCTGTTTTTCTTTAACCTACATTCCCCCTGACAGAGGGGTTGTTTTGGGTAATAATCTTTTCATATAGGCCAAGTCTACTAGAAACTATTTGCAATTCATTTAAAATATGGATTCTGGAATATACTGCAAATCCCTTCTGCTAAGATAAAAAAAGCAGAGAAGAAATAACATGCCATTTAATCTTTGGGCTCATCAACTCCTGCAAGATTATTCTGACAGTCAATTTGATGTATTTAACTGAACTTCCAGTCTACTCTCCTTGAAGAAAGCCATCATTTATGACTTGCTGTTGTGTAGGAGCATCCCAGATAGCTGCAATGTCTTTTGAAGAAATATTTACGAGGGGAAAGAGCATATATTAATGTTTCCTTGCTGTTCAGGCTCAGTTCTAAACTCCACAGTGCATCCTATGTGCCTCTTCCCTGGCTCATATCAGCTGCTTCTGCCCCAGGGAGAGGGCAGCCAGGGCTTGCTGCTGGATGGGGAAGACAGCAGGGAAGACAAAATGTATGTCCTCAGAAAAAAGGGCTGATCTCCCAATGGGGTCACAGGGACACACCCGGCCACGGGAGGCTGGTGCTGCAAACCAAGAGGAGCAGCGTGTGCTGCTGCCCTGCACCGAGGCACAGCCGCAGGAGCCCCTCCTGCCCTTCCGCTTCCCCCTCTTCTCTTGGCGACGTCGCCTTGCCAAGTGATGGCGCACAGAGAGTGAAGAGCTCTCCCACCCCAAGGGGGTTTAACCATCCTTGTCCTTTCAGAAACAGAGGGAGGCTGTGGCCACACAAAGTATGATTTTGCAGGATTTATTGCTGAGGGTTTGCACGTTTGGGTTTTGGGAGCAGAAGGGCAGCAACCCCCACACCCTGACAGCCCTGACTGTGGGAGGGCTGGCTCTGAGCTCAGGTGCAAGGAGAGGCAGGACAGGGATGCCGGGCTGGGGACATGTCCTGGTTGCCACACGTGCAGTTAACTCAGCCTCCCATAAAACCACCTTTCTTCCCTGGAGGGCTTTTCTAAGGTGACGCTCATTGCACTGCGAGACACGGGGACTCTCCTGGAGCTGCCGGGACTCTCAGGCACTGGGCACTCCTGCAGCAGCTCCCTGCAAGTCAGAAAACGAGGGAGGCTTTTGTGTTACAAATAACAAGAAGTAGGTCAGATCCCACAAATGCAAACAGACAGGGAGGAAGGCGCTTACAGTTCTTTACAGTCATCTTTGGATTAGCTTTGTAGCGAGCACCCAAACCGCTCAAAGCACTGCGCCAAGGCATGGATAGCTGGCTCTTGCTGGGCTGCTCGTATCTGGGCATCGCTTGCGGCCAGCACACTCTCCTTGCACATACAGGCTCTGCTCCAGAGCCCACTGCCGCACTTGCGTGAAACTCCAAAAATAAACCACATCAGACTGCAGGAACTGAGGACAGACCCTTCACTCAGTTTAACAGAGCTCCCTGCTCAAAGGTGATGTTTTGCAGAGCAGCCCAGTGAACAGCACTCAGAAAAACAGAAGCATTTCTGGGCACAGAGAGAAAATCCAGGCTCGATTTAGGCTCATTTGCGTTTTTAAAATCCGGCTGATGAAGCTGTGTTATCCCCTGTCACCTGGGTCTGGAGGAGAGCAGTGACTGCCCAGTGGTTTAACACGGTTTGGATTTTGCCTGGCATGGCTGTGGGGAGAGGACAGGGTGGCACCAGCCTGTGACTGGAAGCACCGTGTCCCTCTCCTCCCTGTTTTACTGTAGGCTCAGCCTCAGTCATTTGCCATTTATTCCCCATAATGCTGTTTTAGACCAACCCATCCCACAGCTCTAGGCACAGGCAGTGCTGCCCAGGAGGGACTGAGGGCAGTGTCAGCTGCCTGGTGCAGCTCTGCTCTTTGCAAACCAGCTTTGCCTCTGCATGGACAGAGTGAAGGAGAGCTAGAGAGCAGGGGGGACTCAGAGAAGCTGCCATCAGCAGAACCAGGGTCAGTGTCCTAAAGCCCAGTGAAATGCTCTATCCCCTGACTGCATTTCTGGGTATTTTTGGCAAACAAGTTTTTAACTGTGCATGTTCTTGTCCTTCCCTTTCTCTAAAAGCATAGTTTAGAGGAAATAAGCCAATGATTTTCCCAGGCAAGATTAAGACTGTAGTACCATTTAATTAAGCTGTTGTTTTAAATGTACTCTGATGTTTTACCAGCCTGTTGAAGGCCTGGGAGACGATAAATACTTGTCTGCAACCTCTTTGTGTGTTCTGAGAGCAGATTTTAATTACCACCCTCTATCCCATTTGCAGCCAGACAGTTCACAAGCTCTCCACCGTGGTGCAGATGAACGACGGCACTTTTTGCCCTCCAGACAATGCCAGGCACTCGCCTGGGAAGCGGCTGAACAAAGAAGGCTCCTGGAGAGAAATAATTGAGGGCACCAAACAATTTACAGGACAGCATCCTGCAGCTTGTCTCTTCATGACATAAGAAACCCATAAACAGGCCAGATCTTTGGATATGAAGTTGTATTGAGCAAGGATAATAAACAGGAACCAAGTAACTGCGTGTTAATCATGTCCCCAAGTCTCAAACTCTTGGGGCCAAATTGTTTTGTTGCCAGACTTTGACCTGCTGGCCCCAAATCACAGCAAAGGCTGAAACACCATCAGCTGCAATTTGTAGAAACCATCCCAAATGTGGAGGCTCCCGGGAGCATATTTCTCTTGTGCACATCTTCCCTCCAAATGCTGAAGTATCCAGCAGTTGAAGAGCTGTCTGTGGGTACAGTAGCATGAGAACAAATTCACCTGGCTGCAGCCTTCCTCAATATGAATATTCCTCAGGCCTGGTTACAAATAAGTAATTGCAGCAAGAGAAGTCAAAATTCATGAAAGGCAGCAAGGCAGCTGCTTCCGGAGCATGATTTGGGATGATACACCACTGACGACTGGGTCATCCTGACTTCTCTGGCAAAAAAAAATCCTCTGAGCTCTTCTCCCAGACCACAGACACTTCCCAGCTTTTCAGGATCACAGAGTGAGCATCCAAGTGAGGTGCAAGTGCCCCAGAGGTGTCTGAGCACCAGGGGGTTTGGGAACACAAGCTCCTCTCCTTTCCTCCCTTAATTTGTGACCTTACCCACCTATGTGGCAGGCACCTGGAAACCCTTTGGCCTGATCTAAGCCCACTAAGACATCTTTCTGCTGTCTTGAGACTACTTAGGACCCAGCTCTGCTGGTACCAAGCACAGTTGAAGCAAGGCAGAGTTGTCTGGCTGTGAAAAACAACCCTTCCTAGGGAACACCCAGAGGCCAAAATCACACCTAACCATTCTGCTGATGCTCAAAGGATACTGCCTGGTAAGGATTGGTCCTGATCAGTTTAACCTTCACTGTGCTCATCCTTGGGAAGTACCAAATTAGTTAATCACAGTAGCAGTAAAAGAAAAAAAAATCTCATCATAAATATTCACAGCATCACATGCAATACAGAAAATCCTGTCTAAGTGAAGGAAAATAAATTAGGAGAAGACACTGGCCTGCTGATTAAAACTTAGCACACACTACCCACAATCGGCTGACATTTGCCTGCTCTTCAGATACTGCAGTCACACAGACACAGCCCCTCTGGCTGCTGGTGACATTAAAGGATGAAACTGCCCTGATTTTAGGAGGAACAGGGATGATGGGAGCGATGCTCCCCAATGTTTAGTCCTGGGATTCCTCTGTGCACGCTGCTGAGCCCTGTCCAGAAAGGGGGCAAAGCCCAAATCCTGCCCGTACCAGGGCAGAGCATCAGGGCAAGGGAAACCTGCAGGAAGGGTCAGGGCCATAAGCACCAGCTCAGGATTGTCTTGCTGATACCAGAGCCCCAGAGAGCAGCACCCTTCAGGTACTGGATTTGCCTCTGAAACTCATACCTGAGAAATATATTCAAATATTAATAATTGTTGGGCTCTGAAAACCTGATTCCCCTTTAAATCACCCTTTGGTACATGCCTATACCTTTTCCTTATTATTAAAATCAAACTTGGTGGCAGTTGTATCACTAGACCCAAATTGGATTCAAAGAAAGCAAAATGATAAAATAGGAGGAAAAGGAGCACCCCTTGCACTCCCTACCAAGCCCTGATTAATTTTTCTTTTACAATTATTTTCTGTACAGCACTCGAGAGTTCAGGTAGTAACATTAAAAATTCCCTGTGCCCTCAGATTTCCCTAATTAAAATTGACAACCCTCATTTTGAACCACAAACATAATTACCCAGTCCTCCTCACCGACTTGATAGCTGAGGTTGTTTGTTGATAATTTATGAGCATTGGAGAAGAAGAACAACAAAGCTGAGGCTCTGAGAAACCTCTCAGTTCCTGCCTTTGAAGTCAGGAACACGCTGGCGGCAGGAGTTGCTGCGCGCAGGGTCCCTTCCCCAGGCTGTGCTGTGCCTCTCACCTGTGACAGTGACATGCCCGGGACTCGTGGTCCCACTCCGGGGGTTGGGAGAGATCACTCTGAACTGCTTTGCTGGAGTGTTTGCAGAAACATCAGGGCAGATCCTAAATTCCAGCTGCTTTGGGCATGAAAGCTGAGCTAGGGTTGCCTCAGGACGCCCCAAAAGGAGTGGACATCTCTTGTGTGGTCACTTTGGTGCTTGTCTGCCCCTGTTTGAGAAGCCCCTGCCACTACCCCAAGCCAGAAGCCCAGCTAAGCTTGGCTCTCTTGAACGGCATCACACCACAGATGCCAAGCAACTCTTTCCAAGAAGAGTCTAAACAACATTTTCCCCACACAAGTATATAATTTAAAAAAAAATTCCCCCAGGTTTTCCAACATTTCCTTATCACCTACGAACCCCGCATGTCTCAGCACCTGAACAAAATCCTGGCTGCAATAAATACTTTTGGTTTGAGGTTGTGTAAAACCAGCCGCATGCAACCCATTCATCCCTCCTCATCTGGGTTTTGGGGAATCTGAATTTCCCCCTGCCCAGGAACACAGTTGTACCAGGAACACAGGGACACATGATGCAGCCACTCCTCCTGGGGATAAGGGGCCCAGTGGGTGCAAAGGATATTAATGGCACATAGGGTATAGGTGGCTGGCACCGTGTCAGCCAAATTACAGTTTACCTCAGAGGTGGGGGGTAGGGAAGCAGTGAAAAGAATAAAAAAAGAGTGATGCATTTCAGTGACTGTTTGCTCTATGTCTGTTTAGAGATTTTCCCAGCCTTGCTCTCAGGGAGAAGGAAAGAATCTCATTTTTGGGGTGTGAAACTCAAATGCTACTTAATGCAGAACAGCAAAGCCTTTTCTCCAAGAAAAGCCTCTATCTTGTGTTTAAAGGTGATGAGAACACAGGGTTGTTTTGTCTACCAGCTCTTGGACAGCCCAACCTACTCCAACTGCCAGGAATGTGGGGACTGGGGGGAAAAAAAGAAAAATGGAGAAGAGGCTGCAGCACGGAGTGAGGATTATTAGAAATGCATGTATAAATGAAATAGCATGCTGAGAGCTAGGCAGCATCACTGAGCAGTGCAACGTGCAAACAGACAGAGCAAAGCATTAATATTCCCTTTATGGACCAACCTTTCCAAACATTCACAGCAAAAGCAATTCAAGTGCTCTCTGTTCTTCCCTGGACTATCCCCCAACCAAAGGATGTTGTAGATCTGCATCTTTAAAGAAGCTGTAACTCTGTCTGTAGAGGGCAAAATAATTTGGTTCCTTCTGCTGTTTATAGGAAATTAATAAATTTCATTGAATATGTGTACCTGCTCATTGCTCCCCTCTGAACCACGAGGAGCACAGAGTGCCACTGCCGGCAAAAGAGCATTGCCTCTTCAGGATTATTATGGTACACTGGAGCAGTTATTAAATGAAGACTTAACCTGGGTAATTAAGACTCCCCTCCCCAGAGCTCACCCAAGATGATCATAATGATGTTTGGTTGGATTCAGCACACACCAAAATAACAGCACTTTTCATCTAAGCTCTGTCCACTCAAGGGTTTGCTGGGTCCAACATCCATAAACCCACCATTTCCACTGCAGCAGAGGAATTCATCCACAGCAGAGAAAATAATTGCACGATTATTATTAGTTTAGTTTGTTTGCAATCCCACGAAAGAAAGCAGATGTGCTGAAAGAAAAAGGCAAAAAAGAGAAGTTGCAAAACTTTCAGGAATCCAACACAACGCTCCTCTCTATTTGAAGTAAAGTTATAATGCTCTGCTCTCAATCTGGGGCTGAATGAGATTTCGGTTTTGGGGGTTTCTTCCCCCAAAACTCGTGGCTTTCATAATAAAAGGAATGTAAAGGGATTGAAAGAAAAGTCAAAATTACTCATTTTGAAATACTGAAAGGATGTTTTGACCCTCAGAAGAAGTTTTTCTTTCAGCAGTGGTATGAGGCAGCAGTGTGGTGAGGCCAAGAATTGCTGAAATATGTGGATATTGGTAAATCTACTGGAAAAAATTCAGCTTAAAATGCAGCCTATTTCTGCTTCCAGCCAATATTGGGTTTTTCCTCTGACTTCAGATTGTTCCTAACGTTTGTGTCTCTTCTGCTGTTTTCCCTCAGGTAGCTGATATTTCATCAATAACCAACAGGAAAAATTACAAACTGCCAGACAGCAATTAATATCCATCCATTTCCTCTTGCATTAGCAAAACACTCCATTTACAAACCAGCTCTGCATGCTGAAAGCAAGACACGTGCCACGATTGTGCCCATTTGTCACCAACCCAACGCCTGCTCAGCAAGGGAGCAGGGACAGTGCAAGTCCCCAAGGTCTGATCCTGAATTCAGCCCCTGGAGAAGCCCCTGGAAAGAGAACAGCGAGATTAGGGTAGCTCAGCACCTCCCCAGCTATGGTCTGGATGAATCAGGACAGGGATTTCCTCCGGAGACTTGAAGAATGTAGGTTTGTGCAAGCAACAGAGTACAGCTCAGCCCCCAACTTCTGAGTGCTATCTATCCTGCACAGGAGAAACTACCCAGATCAGTATCAGAGCTGCAGGGGAGAGATTTTCCTGCTCTGCCAAAAACTAGGACAGGTGGAAGGTCACAGCAGATGCTTTGCTTTTCCCACCAGAGCAGGAGAGGTAAAGGGAGTCGCAGAGGTGGGCACAGACAGGTCCTGGGAGAGTTTTGGGAAAGAGGGCTTTTCTTCATGATCACGTGCTTGTGTTGAATTAATAAGCACACAAGTCCTTGTGCACACAGCTGCCGACACCAGCTCTGATCACAGGTTTGCCATCAGCACAAAAAACAGCTTTTAAGAACACCTCATTAAAAACAACATGGGACGGGATTTCCCCAGTCCACACAAACAAATTACACATCTCTGCTCGGGCTGCGTGTATGAACAGAAGAGCTGCTTTCTGGGATTGTGCTGCTGCTCAAACGTATACTAACATGGCTGAAAAAACTAATCCCTGAAGTTAAAGCACAGCAAGGGAAGCAGAGGGCTGGGCTGCAGAAGTTCCCACCGAGGTGGTCCCTTGCTCACACTGAGATCAGGCAGTGACCTCCCCCTGCTCCTGCCATGCAGGGGCTGAGCCATGCTCTGCCTATCCTATCACCCCAGCACAGAGCTGAAAATAGTTATGAAAAGTTATATCACTGACACAGCTGTCAGACAATTATTATATTTTTAATTCACCCCATACAGCATCTTAACTGTGTCAAATCCAAAATGTTGCTGTCCCCAGACCTCAGGAGATTTGGCAAGGAGGGCACAAGGAGAGTGATACTGCTGACAATGAGACAGGAGTGAAACCTCAGCATCTTGCTTATGAATGGAAATAAATCTGTGCTTTTGTGCTAATTAAATACATGTATTTTGTTGTTGAAGCTTAGCTGTAATTGATTTTAGACTACATTTTCTAATCAGACATGGTTTACTTCATGCAAGTGAGATGGAAGAAAACGTGCTTTTTAGTTTTTATCTCATATTTACACTGCTCTTACCATTTAAGCAGAGTCCCTTACAGTTACCAATTACTTCTCTTTCAACCTTCACTGTGAAGTAGGAAATCCTTGTGTCCAACACAGGATGATGAATGGAAGCACTGGACAAACTCAGCAGTTTGCAGAGCCAGGGGACTTCGGGCAGTACCATGACTGAAAAACAGGACTAGAACCAAAACCTGTGAGTTTTGGTGCTGTGGGGACCCCTCCACTCCTGCCTGGCACCATTCCTGAGTCTCCTCATGCCTCCAATAGCAAAAGCCCTTGTGAAGTAGCTCCTGAGTCACAGTTTACAACCCAAGATGATGAAATAAACTGGCAGCAATTTGACAGTTTTCATCTGCAGAGCTGTGTACCCCATTTCCCCACCGTAAGACCAGGGTGACCAGTGAGTCAGTGACATGGACACAAACACCTCTCAGTCCTGCTCAGGGCTGCTGATGAGAAAGGTGTGGAGAATTTAGAGCACATCCACTGCCTGCTCTGCCTCTTTCCAGCAGGAATTTTGTGGTGCTCCTTCCTGGACAAACCTGTCTGAGCAACATGCTGCCCTGAGGGCATATTGGGCAACCTTCTCCTGACTCATGGTCTGTAGGAGTGCTCCAAAAGCATCATTGACTGTGTCCAAGTGAAACACTTCAGTGACACGTCACATTTACCTACCACCCAGGAGCTCCCCAGCCCTTCTCCTGAGCTGGGAAGGCCAGAACAGGTTCTCCCAGCCAGGGATCATGCCACGGTGTTTGATTGTTCTCACCCAGCTTGGTCTCGTGGCTAATTGGCAATGACAAATTTCTAACAGTCCCATTTCTGCCCCTTCTAGGGAGAGCAGCCCCCCTCAGGTCTCAGCTGGGGAAACCATCAGTGAACCACACCTCGGCCAAACAGAGCAGCCTAACCCCCAGAAGCTTGTTTGGAGCAGGTTCATTGAATTGGCATCTCCCCAGAACACCAGCCTCAGCAAATCCTCCCACATCACCCCTCGTCCTCCTGCAGCCTTCACGAAATTTGTGTTGGGGGAGGAAAGTCCCACACTGGGACAGCACAGCACAGGCCAGCCAACCTCCCCAGGCCCACACTTCAGCACCACCAAGCTGGGGGATCCACAAGCCAGGAAAAAATGAAAGTTGCTGAAACTGCTGTAATCCCAAACACCCAGCACTCGGGTGGGTGCTTTTCGCTGGCAGGGTACGTCACCTCCTCACTCCTGCCCCAGGCAGGGGGACATGCAGAGTGTCCCTTGGGTGGGGACAGGCTGTGGCCAGCCCGGTGCCGAGTGTGGAGATTAGAGCAATTCGGAGCTGTCACTTTGATGCACAGTGCTTAGCTTTGTGGTCACAGGCCTCTTTCAGTAAATAAAATCAGAGATGATTTCCTTTACCCCATGGGATTTCTTGATGCTACAATTAGCATCAGAGAAGATTTTAAAACTCAAGAGTGTAAATTTACAGACATTGCTGTCAGAAAGGCTGAAAAACCCTCATCCCTTAAATTACCAGCATCCTTGGCTGTTCAGTGCTGATACAAAACCACAGAAGACACTGTGCTGGCAATGCCAGTCCTCGTGTCCTCGTAACAACTAAAACAGGATAATACACGTAATACAAATAAAACTGAACATAATGCAGTCTTCACAGTTATAATTTATTTTAAGATCTACACACGGGTTAGGCTTTCTATATAATTAAATCTATAGATTGCCTTTGAATGCTTACCTTGCAATTCCTCGAGCTCTGATGAAAAGTGTGCTGTTTGCAATGACAAGATTTATTGCATCCAGCGCTCTATATTATAGCTGCTCCGCTAACCACAATAAACAAGATATGAAAAGCAATCATAGAGATAATGCCATGGAGGAACAAGCACCAGCTTCGTCTTTAACCCTTTCACCTGCCTTTCTGCTGGCAGCTCCAGGCAGCAATCCTGCAGCACCATCCAGCCCCGGTGGATTAAGGATTTTGTTTCTGTAGTAACAGACTCAGGGCTTGGGTTCCTTTTCCCTTGTTTCTAAAGCACCAGTACTGCTGGGAGAGTTTCCCTCCGTCCCTATCAAAGGTCACAGTCCTTGTCTGGAGGAAAATAACTAAGTAGAGCCAAGCCAGCTGCTGTGGTGGGTGTTAGTAAGGAGCAGTGGGATAGAGCCATGGCTGTCCCTGTGGGACTGAAGCTTCGCAATGCTTCAGCCCACACTTAAAAACGTCATTGTTTCTGACTTTAGACCCCCTTCCCAAAGGCTGGAGGTAGGCTCCCAGTAGAGCTGGGACATCCCAGCACTGCTCTGGGCTCAGCCTTTTACAGCCCGGAAAGAAGTTGTCAGCTCAGGACACAGTAATTTCATTAGTCATGTTTTGCATCACAGAAGCCTGGATTTGACCCTGGAGACTTATAAACATTATTTAAAGGGGGAATTTCCATGTCAAGGTCACAAGGAGATATATAAGCTTAATCAACACACAGCTCAAATTGAATAGTCCTTCACTACCCACATGCCTGAGAATATTTTCTCAAAGCCTGCTCCCTACCTTTAAATCTTCACCAGATGCAGAAATAAACACTCCAGAGGCCAGGGTAGCAACCAAAGGCAAGAGTAGCACTGATAAAAATCTATTTTTTGCCATTCCTGTTCATGCATTGTAAACAATGAGCCCATATTCCTTGCACCTAATCAAATAAATAAAGCCCTGCTAAATATGAGCTCACAGGAGGACAAGAAAGCAAGCAGCCACTTATTTTCTGCCTTACACATGAAAACCTTTGGCCATTTCAACCCAGAGGAATGAGAAATACTCCACAAGTAGGAATTCACTGCTCTATTACAGTGTTTTCAACCTCAAAACTCAGTTAACCATTTCCAAACAGGATAAAGCACTTCTGTACCCTTTATTAGTCCTTTGTGTAGGGACAACTGATTTCCTTTCTTTCCTGCCCATTTTTTTTCTGGTTTTAAGTCTGTCTCCAGTCAGTCAGAAGCTGGCACAGTCCTTGTCCACACAGAAGTACCCCAGAATAATAAACTCCTTGTAAGCAATGCCAAAATCAGGCAGTGGCAGGAGAGGGGGCAGCAGGGTCTTGGGTTTAAGAACAGACCAAATTGTCCTATCCAGGGTAGAAAAATTAAAATATGCTGGAAATAAATATAAAAATAGACTGGGGTCTACAGTCCAAACAGAGCATATATTTAGCAGTTGTGAATGGGAAAGAGCAGAACATTCCTGGAAATTGTTCAAAAAGCACCCAAGCAAGATTACGAGATTTCCAAGCAGAGATTCTTAAGGCAGGTTGCTATGGATGCTGGGAAGGGTGTTAGTCTCTGACCCTCATAACAAAATATGTTTCCCGAAAGCCATTTTTTTCCAGGAACTGCAAGGAGCAGTTTAATTCTGGAAACCTCCAAAAAGCAAGTAGTTTGGAACACAGCACCCTGACACAGCACAGGACCTTCAACACTGATGACAAATAACCCTGAGAAGGACCAGGAGAAGGGACCTAACCCTTTCCTTGGGCTGTCAGTCAGGGAAAACACTTCTGACAAAACTTATCCAGGCTGTTCTTAAGAGTTTCTTGAGCTGGAGACTCTCCCATCCAACCAAAGAAACCCAGTCCCTGCCCACACTTCTTCTAATGCCCAATATGTGCCCCAGGTGCTACAGCTGAACTCCACTGTTCCCTGCCCCATCCAGCAGGTGTAAGCAAAACCAACATTCATCTGAGTAGGTAAAATGAACTTTTTCAGGATTGGGGCAGCAGGAGACTGGTCTCATGTGCAAAAAACACTAATAATCATGATTATTATGATTTATTAATTATGATTATTTATTGTCTCAATTTCCTTGCAATTTTTTCCCTGTGTTGCATGTCCTAAGAAGATCAGGTTTTGTGGCACCTGCTGCTTTAACAGCTCCTGAGCTGCTGGAGACAGGACCTGTGAGAGAAGGTGAAAGGCCTGGCAGGTCTCAGAGCCCATCAAGACCTGTTGGTGTCCAAGCTCTTGCCTTTACAGAAAAGGTTTCCTGTGACACAGGATCACAGAATGGTTTGGGTTGGAAGAGACCTTCAAGGTCACCTTGTTCCGAGCCCCTGCCATGAGCAGGGACACCTTTCTCTAGACCAAAGCCCTGTCCAGCCATTTCAGAAATAATCAACCTGTTGATCTTTGCCCCAGCTGAGAAGAAGTCCAAGAGGTGTTTGCAAAAAAAGAGTATTGTGATATTAAGAGATTAGTGACAAAAAAGTTGACGGCAGGCAGCGTGTCACTCTGGGCTGCTCCAGGACAATAAATGCATGGCACGTCTGCTGCTTCATCTCAGGCCGTGCCTGGGCACTGGTGTCACTTGCTGAAGAGCTCTTTGAGCTCTTGGTGCCCTGCCGTGGCAAAAGGCACCGAGCTTGGATCTGAGATAAAACTGTGTGGTGGTTTAGCAATTTAGAACAACTCCTGTGACTTGGAAGAAATTTCTGGGAGAAGAGGGAGAATGCAAGCAAGGGGGGGAAATTGGAACTTCATTTTCATAAGGTGAAATAAGGATTATTGAGGAAAACAGAAAAATTTCAAGGCAAAACAGGCCCACACTTAAACAGTATAAAGAAAATTTATTACTAACAGAATAAAAGTAAAAAGAATAATGAGAAACCAAAGCAAACTTTCAGAACACTTTCCCCTTCCAGTACCTCCCTCCACAAACCGGCGTGATAAGAAAACTTCTGTGCTACAACCAAGGAAAATTAGACATTAAGGATGACCTTCTTGGGGAGAGAGCATGAATTTATTGTCATGAAATGGTCTTCTATGGTAAATGTTTGTATGAACAGGTATACCAGTTACACTAAGTACCCCAGAAAACAGCTGATAGGCACAGAGGCAAAATAAAGTTTTGTTCTTATAGCCCAAGGAGGTAAAAATCAGCCACCACAGGAAGCAGCCCGAAGCTGATGTTTGCAGAGTGCGTGTGCCTATTTGACCAAAGTGCTCCCACAAGCATTTGTCCGGGACATAAAAGCAATGATCACTGTCACCTGGTTTAGGGGTTTAGTAAATTTGTAATTTAATAGAAGTATTTCACAGAGATTTCTGCCTTATTGATTTTGCCTAATGGAACAAGCTCATTTCCTAGGGGCACTGTGTACTCCACTCTGCACAACACATCCAAAGGGCAGGAGAGCACCTCCACCCCTATCCTAGTAGACTGTCAGCATTTAATTAATCCAGGAGCTGCAGGGCAAATTCTTAGTGCAATGTAAAAAAAAAAGGCAAAGACAAAACATCGATTTATGCTCTGAATGCCCCTGTGCATTATGATCATACTCTTGGAGCGCCTCAACTGGAGGCTACGAGGCTGGACTGCTCGCAGCACTTGAGCGCCTATCAGATTTTCCCCTTCCAAGGCCTCTGCCAGATACTCTTTATCCTCTATAACATCAAATAGTTTCAGTAGGAGGCTCTCTTTGATGCTGATTTTCTCTCTGATTCTCCAGGCATGGATAAATGAAGGTTTCCTTTATATTTGGAAGTGTAATGAAAGCCCTTGGCATTCCATTACCTGCATTCACAGGCAGCACAACAGAGCTGAGCAGGTTCTTTAGGAGCATCCCATTGCACACCAGTGGATCAGCCCTGGATATCACCACCCTGCATATACACCACTGCCATCCCTGAGCACAAACACAGCCTGCGTGGGTGAGGGGGTGCAGAAGATCATGAATGTGTTTTTTGGCTTCACACACATTTTTCACTGCCTGTGAGATCACTGACTAGTTGTGATCACATCTGTCCATCTTCTTTTGGCATCGTTGAAGCTAAATTTAGAATACTAACCTTTAAAAATTACCTGTGCTTTGGTTTTGGTTACAGGTGAGAGGAATGCAGAATTTGTCTTTACAAACAAGCTGTGGGCCTGCTGGTAGACAAGGCTAAGCACGAAGAGATAAGAAAGACAATGGGAAGAATTCCATTGATTGATGAATTAAAGAGATATGTATCTTCAAACACACCAAAGGTCTGCTGACAAGGGGAGGGTTATACATTAGAAGGGAATATTTAGATATTAGGCATTCCAGGAAGTCTGTACCTCTCGAGTCCCTCAGCCAATGGGGAAAGAGGGAGGGAAATGCGGTCGGGAAACTAGGGAAAATAGGAAAAAAGGAGGCTGAGACCTCCAAAAATTCGAGAGACCCCAGGGGAAATGCCCCATGGCCTCTCCCTTTATTCGAATAAAGTAAAAGGACTCCTCTGTCTCCTTTTTGGACATAAACCTCTGGTGTTTGTGGATTAATTTTCCTGACATAGGTTTCACTCCCTGTCAGTGCTGCACACTGTCAACTGCTCTGCCACTCCTGTCTTCCTCCTTTTCTTCCCAGCCCTGAAAATAAGTCCTGTCCACATGGATGCCACTGGTAAACACACCTGTTTGGTTCTCCGCAGGTCAACCAGATAAAACACGTTTTTTAAAAGAAAATATTTAATAAGCTGTAACAACTTATCCACACAAGCGCAAACCCAGTGCCTCCATATGCTGCCAGGAAACCATGCAGATCAGGCCAGTGTTCTGCAAACTGCCCAGCAATTTGAGGTCCTTGGGAACTCCCTCCCAGATGCACAGAGCTCTTGGCAAGGAGGATCAGCCAACAGAATGGCAAAAAACTTGACAGGGACACCATGCTGCCCAAATTTGTTTTCTGCCAGTCCGAGCACAGGGTATATGGAAAACAGCAGGCCACCACCTTTGGAGAGGAATTAACCAAAAGGGGGGAAAACCCTGTCAGTACAATTTTGATTTCAGTCTCCAAGACTTGACAGTGAATATATAATTTAGGGCCACATCCAGGAAACAAGTGATTTTGCAGCCTGACATGGCATACTCCAAATTTAGGCGACAACAAGCCTTTTCTGGCACAAAACATAGACCGGAATTTGACACCAGTAGTTGATTCACTGTGAAAAACGGGTGTTGATTGCCTTGGCTTCTTCCAAACACATTGCTACCCAGAGATTAAAGAACACATGGTGAGGATGTACAGAACTGCTGAATTTTATGGGAGCACCTCTCAGCTGCCGAGCAACATAACTAAAGGCACCACCTTTGGTGTTTTCAAACTTGTATGTGCCTTTCTACACTTTCACAATCAGGAGATTGGGAAGGTGTTAGGGGTTTTTTTAGCCTTTTTAAAGTGTGATAGCAAAACCTATCCCCACACTGCTGAAGGGAGCTCAGAGGAGGGTTGTTTTGATGTCTGCAAAGGTACCAAATTCTCCCTTGTCCGGGACACTGTCATCGCCGCACATTCATCCACAGAAAGTCTTCATCCTTCTTTGGCACTGGAAGAAATAGGGCAGAATGGGGACCCACATACAGGAAAAGGCAGAAACCTGACACCCAAGTACAGCCTGTGCCATTAGGAAAGTTTTTGGTTCAAGACTAGTGTTTGTTTTCCTTGCTGTTTTGGGAGAAGCTTAATGGGACTGTGAGGGCCTTACTTGGGCTAAAACATCAGCCTAAGCGGGGACTGATGAACAGTAAGAGAACCATACTAAGGCCACCAATTGCCATTAAGAGTTCCTCTGTGGGGGCTCAAGGATGGTCAAACTACTCCTTCAAAGGTTACTATGCGTTGTACCTCTTTAAAATGCTTGTGTACACAAAATACTGACCTTGGCCAGGAAGCAACAAAGTTCTTGAACATCATGGGAGAACGATCCTTTGCAACCAGGATCTTTGTCTCCTGACCACTGGCTTGGGACAGGCTGCTTCCCTTCCTGCAATGTTTGATGAGACAGCAAGAACCTGCACACTGCAGAGAAGCAGACGGACAGCTGAGACACCTGAGCCAGAGCAGACATGGTGCCCAACAGGGCTGCCACCATCCCAGCTAAAATATCATGAAACAGCAAGGAGTTCCTGGTGTAACCCAAACCCCCTCCAGCTCTATAACCCCTGCTGCCCATCACCAGAACTGATGGAAAAAATAATGGTTAAAACAGAGTACTGGGTGCCTGATATTTAGTTCTTACATTAAAAGTGGATGCAGCAAGGGAGGAAGTGTGTAGGAAGGTGCCCTACCCCAAGCAAGTTCTTTGCCATCCATCTGCCTTCCCACGTGTTAAATCCCGGAGACGCCACCAGCGTGCAGATAACTGGATATTGGATTGCAGCCAGCCCTGCACAAGTAAAGGCACATTCAGGCCCAAGATGTTTTCTGGCATCAGTATCAAGCTTCCTTTCTAGCAACTAAAGATGCTTAAAGGGCATTATAATAGCTGCCTGAATATCAGAGACACTCCCATCACTGTTTGATTTCCTCGTGCAATAACGCGTGGTCAGATTCACACAAGGTTTGCAAAGGATCAAATCTGCTCTTTTCAAAGACAGCTGGGAATACCCCTGGAAAAATGTGAAAAACACAGCATGTGTTGGGACCGGTGCCTCTCCCTCATTATTCCATGTAAATACAAGCAATCTGACCCCTCCAAAGAGACTTTGCATTTCTCAGAAAATGACCATCTGTCAGGCAACAAAGGGCGCTCATTATTTAAATTAAGAATCTATTCCCTGCTGCCATTTTTGCTCACTTCTCATTACAGCAGTCTCAAACACCCCATTCCCTTAGCTTGAAGAACTGAGATCACCACTTACCCCCCCCCTCCGCCTTCTTCAGCAGCTATCACCCATAAACACCCAGCTAAAGGGTGCCACAGTCTGTGGGCCAAGAGAGCCCTGGATTTGCCATCCAGAGGAGTTATGTGAATCAGAAAATAAACACAAAGGGCCCCATAAACAGATGGTGTAATAGTGACTTTTAAACATGTTGTTGGGAAATCTAAGTTTCCTTGAGTGGTGGGACTGCAGAGGTCCATCCTCAGGCTGGGCTGGCAGGGACTGCTCCTCAGCATTCCCAAATAACCTGCACTGTGCTGGGGAAAGGAGGCAAGGCCACCAAAACATTGCAAGTCATCATTTGTGACCCACAGCAGCACCTGCCATGAAGCTGCAGAGACAGAGGTGGAGGAAGCTCAGCAGAGCCCCAAGTCCCCTGCACAGCTCTGCTGCTTTCGCAAGTATTCGCTGCTGTAGAAAAGAGATCTGGCAGTTTTTCTGGCTAGTTCTTCTTGTTAACCAAGAGGCTTCCTCCTCCCCACCCGCTCTCATCAAGCCAGAAGAATCATATCAACAAATCCTCAGCTTGACATGATTTGCTAAATGTCACTTGTCACAGGGCTACACAGCTCAGTGAAACGTGAGCGAGAAGCCGGAGCAGCGACGAGGCCGCAGTGCCAGTGCGCCTCTCTGGCTGCCTGGCTCTGCCTCGGGCTCTCTTGAGCAGCCCCCTCCTCTCTCTGGGCCTCAATTCGCAGCTGGACAAGAGGAAACATGGAAAAACCTCATGTCCTGTGGTCTGGGGGAGGTAAGTAAATGAACGGCTATAACACACACAGATACTTCAGTGGTGTAACTAAATGAGGCTGCTCTTAGAAATACCCATTCCTGCTTGGTTTGTGGAGTAGGTCCAGCTTCTAACGGGCTGCTGTCTCCATCAGGAAATACCCAGAGATTCAGTGGGTATGGAAATGTCTGACTTCCCTGCGGCTTGGACACCAGCGGGGCCAGCTCGTGCCAGCCGCGATTAGAGCGCGCTGGACTGGGGTTGACAATTGCACATCGTCGAGAGGTACTTTGCAAATTAAGAACTCCCTTTGCTGGAGGCAATGTGCATGGCCAGACACCAGAAAGGATTGTGAAGTACTCATATTCTCTGCTGGAAAGAGCCTTGGGAGTGCAAACTATTTATTAAACAATAAAACCCATCAAACTGCTTTTAATATTTTATATGAGGGGAAATGCATTTATATTATCTTTAATAAGGCAAGGTTTAAACATCTTCAGAGGAAAAGGAAAGGATCTAGTCAAAATAAGGGTAGATTCTCCACAAGCAATCCCAGCCTGTGTTTATTATGGATATTGTCACGTTGCAAGATGCAAAAATAAGAACCAACAAAGCACACCCTGTTGTGTCAAATTGCTTTATATTCTTTAAAAAAAAAAAAAAAGCCAAAAGGGAGGGTGAGCTTTAGGAATGATGCAATGACATCAACTCTTCTCCTGATCAAAATCAAGACTGAACAAGTAAAAGTATGCAATCTTTCCCAGAGCTGGATCCTAGTGACTCCATACCAGGAAATTCTGAGAGCTGTGTCTTAGACTGAGCCTGACATCTATCAAGGAGACACAAATAAACATTCAGTGACGGTATGGAGATTGGCTGGAGCCAGTAATGGGTGACCATGAATGCTGGTCAAACTCCAGCATTGCTGAGCAGCTCAAAAGCATAAGAAGAAATCCCATTAAATGTGACTAATCAAAGATTTGGAGGGAATGGTCTAGCAGGGCCTGCTGTTTGCCTCCAGCGTGGCTTTTTCATGCTGCTGGATGCTTTTGAAGATCTGCAGCCTGGTCATTTGTGTGTTCAGTGTCTGGCCACAAAAGCACTCTCTGCATGAGCTTGTTCCTGCTGCTGCCAGCTACCTTCTGGGGGAAAACAAGCAAGCAAACAAAAAAAATCTCTGGTACAAATTCAGGAGAACTGGACAAAAATAAATCACAGAGCTCATCTCTGGAGCACTCTTCAAAAGAAAATAGTTGAAAGTAAATCAAAGGCTGTCATCCAAAAACAGTGGAAAAACACTCTAGAGACACCAGTTCTAGCAGTCACCTCAAGAGATGGGCAAGTATTGGCAGGAGAATATGGCACTATGTGCCTTCCTTATGGAAGTCTTTCTTTCTGTCACAAGATGCTTCGCCCCAGGGCCTGCCTCTAGGAACAGGCTGTGGAAGATCCCAAAAAGCCCCAACTGCACGCACAAACAAGGTTTGCTTTCCAACAGCCCAGATTGCCCACACCAGCAAAGTCACAGGATAAAGCCCTGCTGAAGATGTGGGCTTTCTATTGCCAGAATATAACCCTACAAAAGGGATCTTCCTTCTGTTTTGCACTGGAAGAACCTCAGCTCAGTTACTGTGTCTAGCTGGGCAAGACACAGCAAAGCCGATCCAGAGGAAAACAAAAAGGGGAAACAGGTCAAGAGGAAAACAAAACCTGTCTGAAAAACTCATGCAAAAAGAATGAATGAACGGGGATTATTTAGATGGAAAAAAAGAGGGCAAGCAAGGAACAGGATGAGTTTCAAATGCAGAGGGCTTCCCTGCTAAGATGGAGAGTAGGACCTAATTTCCATATTTAAATTGCCAAGGAACATTTAATAGAATAATGGAATGGTTTGGGCTGGGAGGGACCTTGAAGATCATCCAGTTCCAGCCCCCTGCCATGCACAGGGATGCCTTCCACTATCCCAGGTTGCTCCAAGCCCCGTCCAACCTGGCGTTGAACATTTCCAGGGACGAGGCATTTGCAGCTTCTCTGGGCAGCTTGGGTCACTGTCTCACCACCCTCACAGGGAATAATTTCTTCTTAATATCCAGTCTAAACCTACTCCTCCAGTTTAAAACCATCCCCCCTTGTTGTAACCACATTTCTTCATGGGGATGAGAGCTTTTCCAGAAAATGATGGAAAGCTGAAGAGCAAGATGTGCAAAGGGGGTCAGATGCAACACAGTGGGGGCTCAGCAGTGTCCAGCCTGCAGCTCGTGAGACCAGGGGACATTGCTCACAGTCACACACAGCCCTGCAAGGCTGAGGCCCCCCTGTGCTGTGCCCGGCCTCTGGCACCAGTGTCACTGTGCAGGTGGGGACAAGGGAGCTTTGACACCTCACGGCGCAAGAACTGCTTCCACCCCTTTCACAGCCACCACGTACTGGGCACAGTTCCTATTTTCCCATGTGACAGGAGGGGAATGTCTGGGCCGATCCATATCCATGTCCCTCTGGACTTGCAGCTTTCTCCTGCTTCTTTCAGCTCACATTTAAAGCAGCAACGTGTTACATCTCCCAGTCAGCACCGCGCCTTCACTACCAAATTGGTGGTTAAATGAAAATTCAAAGGAACATTTAAAAATTTCATCAATGCCACTTGGACATATGCCTTCAGGCTGTTTATCTTTAAATGAGATGTCACATGTAATTTAGTGGCTATATTAAGTATTGCTTTTCACTTTTAGCTGCGTTGCTGTGGGCAGCCCTGTATCAGTGCACACCTTCATTCTTCATTAGGGGAGATAAATGAAAATGGCACCATTTTTCTGAATTAAAGTCCAAATACCTGACATGTCAATACCATCTAATGGAACAAAGCACTACAGATTCCTAGAGCAGGTGTTTAATTTGCATGCTATTACTGACAAGCAAGATTAATGCTTTGCTAAATACTTATGCTGCAGTAACAAGAAAAGCAGAGGGGGGCGACACTAAAACCTGCAAACAAGGACAAAATATTGGAACACCCTTTCTCTCTTCAAGTGATTCAGCCTTTACAACAGAACTACAATATTATAGCTTTGGTACTTGTTTCTACCTCCATGCTGCAGCGTGTGCATTTTTGGGTTGTGCCACGCAGAAGTCTCACAAGTTCACCCTAAAACCCAAAGCTATGGAATGGCGGCGATGCTCTCAGTGGAAGTAGGGATGTTACCTGCTGCTCCTCTGCCCCATCCCTTCCTTCAGGGGAGGGCTTGGGAGAACTCATGAAGAAACTGAGTTTAAACCTTGTCTCAGAGACAGTCAGGCCCCCAGGACATTTCTTTTTACACCATAAGCTTGCTCCTACCAGACTGTTGCCTACATATGCATTTAACAGCAGAATAGCACAGGACTCCAAACTGCTTCTGGAACAATGACAATAAAAAAATCAGAACTGCAATTAAATTACAGCTCAGGGCTATGTGCTACACAGGAACTCTTTGCTCTGCAAAGACTTGCTGCAAAGATTCATCTTGTTCTGAGCAGCATCATGTGAACTTGGAGCCTCTCCTACTCTACAGGAGAGATGCCCTGGATTTGTCTGCTACCATTTTGACAAGGATAGTGGGAAACACACTTGTTTTCAATTTTTATGTTTTACACTAGCAATTTCAAATTTGTGTAATAAACAACAAGTTTATACACATTGTGTCCCCAGCTCCTGTTCACCACTCACCAAGCTAGAAGACCTGTGCATCATCAGATGTGGGAAATCCTACAGGACAGGGCACGTGTTGCAAATCTGCCATTTTACAGAGAACACACCACTTTTCAACTGAACCGGGTGGTACCCCCAGGTAACCAGTGCATGAAGAAAGGGGGAATTTCTCATCAGCACCAACTCGGCTACATCCCGTCCCAGAACAAACCCAAAATCCTTGCCTTGACACAGCAAAGCTGGGCTGTCTTCAGTTGGGATTAAGAGCAGGTCCTTGGTTTTTCAGTGCCTCACCACAGTGCTCCTGCAGGATTTTAATAACCTGATCTTCCATTCGTTTTCCAGAAAAGGACTCTTACTGTTTTGAAAACAACAAAATAAAGGCTACTACTCACTGGCTGTCAGATTAATGGTTCAGAACGGGTCTGCGTGCATTGAAAAAAACCAAGAGTTCAAGGCACAAACTCAGCATTAATTGCAAATAAAAAGCAAGAGTGATGCTCACATCCCTTAGCTGCTCTGTCAGTAATGCAGTGATGCTTCAGCATTGCTGGGAAACATCACCCCCACCGAGCAAGCCCAGCCCAGCACACAGCACATCTGTGTGGACAGGGCTCACAGGGGGACACCAACTCAACCCCATCTCATAAATCAGACACGAGGGAACAAAGCAGCAGGGACGGATGGACCTCAGCACAGAGGGGGAGGCTCTGAGTTACCACCTGCAGCAAAGTCCTTCCAAGGCTTCTGAAAGCTTATGACAGCAACAGCGTCATTTGGCCACTTCCACCCTTTCCCACGCCAAATGTTTCCAAAAAGAACCCAACCCCTCAGGTCTGTGGTGTCTTCAAGCTTTAGGGAAGGTTCTCAAACTTTCAGGATATGCCAGCACCACCCCCGTGGCTGGCACCAGTCCCCTCAGAGCAGTCACTTGCAGCCTTTTAGCAGAGCAAACCACACACAGCGAACCCCCCCAACAGCTCTTCCTGAGGGCATGGGACAGGCATAAGGGGCTGCTGAGGACACCACTCCTTACAGCTGTGCTCAGGGACATATCCTGTGTGGATCCCACTCCGAGTGCCGGGCCCCCCACCTGAGCCATCACTCTCACAAGGCAGATGCTCACCCCACACACGAGCCTTTCACAAGCCCAGCACAAGATCACCAAGTGCCTGGTGAGGCATTTAAATGCCTGGAGCTCCTCTGTGGTTTGTTATGTTAAAAAACTTCGTATTTCTCACCTGGCATCTTCTTTAGGCAGCTTAAGGGTCCAACTCAGCAGCTTCACAGCCCTTCAAAACTTACAATCAAGACAAAAATCTTTACTCATAAACTCAGCCCACCTCCAACCTCAGCCACACTGCAATCCTCAGATTTTGGGGGCCGTCCCTTATTTAGACCCACCCCAGGGCCATCAGGTGGAGTGCTGAAGTGTAACAAGTTCACCTCTGTTTCTGGGCAGCTAATGGCACATTGGGCAAAGGATTTATTGGCCCTGAAGTGATTAATGCAGCTGAGAGCACCCCTAGGCCAGAGGGTGCAGAGAGGGTCCAGCTCCTCCTGTCCCTGATGTGTCCCATGAAAGGCTGGTGGAGGGAAGGTGTCCCTGGTTTAGCAGCACCTTGCCCCGTGGCAGCATGTTGTGAAAAGCCTCCTGCTCCTGGGAAGAAGCCTTGGTGAATAACCAGCTCCTTCACAGCTGCTCTGCAGCCGCCACTGCCTCGCAGCCTGTGGGCTGGCAGGGAACTGCTGCTTTCAGAGTCATTACATAAAGTAGAAACCTGTGCTGCGGGGTTCCTGCTGCATTGCATATCATAGAAAAAAAAAAAAGAAGAAAAAGCCCACATTAATTACTGTTGGCTTAAATGAGTGTGTTTGTGTTTCCCGACGGCAGCAGCCGGGGGCCGGTGACACGGACGCCCCTTCTCGGAAGCTGCTCCAGCAGAGCTTCCCAGGGGCTCAGCAAAACCCGGAGACAGATGGGGCATTCCAGCCTCTCAGCCCTAATGAAAACAGAGCTCATTAACGTGATCAAAAACTTTGGTGTCTTCAACCTGTTCCTATCCTGAACGTGCACTTTCAGTGATTGCTTTAATGTTTGGGAAGGTAAAAAGGATTTTACCAAAAGCCCATCTGGGCTGTGGCACTAATTTCTCCCTGGAGCTCCCATATCAGGGTGCTGGTGGCTGCAGGAAGCACTGTTGCCATCAGTCATTCACACTATTTTATTGTCCTGGAGGAGCAGAAGTGGCATGGTAACTAATTCTGCACCTTTGGCTGTGGTTTTGCTTTTATTTTATTTATAAGTAATTATGGACTGAGAAAAATGAAAGAAAGCACGTGGGCTCTATCTAAATAACTCCTTTGCCCACCACTGCACCCCTGCTATAATCTGCAGGCCTGTCTGCACTCTCAGTAAACTCTTTAAAGATTTAATCAAACAAATTAATCCCTTAACTCGCCTGTTCCCTCAGAGCTGTCATTCAGGAGGCAGCTTATTTTCTGATTTCTAAGAGCCCGATTTCTGCCAAGTGCAATTTTAAATGACACAGTTCTTAAAAAATGCCCAGATAAAAGATTTGCTCTGAAACCCCCAGTTTATATCATGGAGTTTGCTGTAAATGAAATTGAGATCCATTTAAATTCAACCCCATGCCACTGAGCTCTGTGAAAGGCAGGGCCTGCTCCGAGCTGTGGGAGGAGGTGATGGGATTTAGCAGGACTGGATCTCCTCCCAGCCCCACTGCTGGCTGCTCTGACCTTGGCCAAATCATTTAAATGCTCTACGCTGTTTAGTCATCTGTAAAATTAGTATATTACTATTTACCTACCTCCAAGAGATAAAGTGAAGGTCACCATTTGTGAAATACTTGGAGACCTTCGGGGGAACAGAACTTAGGTCGTGTCTGCTGGTTCCCAAACAGCACCCGGAGCCAAACCCTGCAAATCCCGGGTCTTTGGCTGATCTGAGGGAAGAGATCCCAGTGCCATGGGGTGAGCAGCATCTGGATGAGGGCCAGCAGCTGAGATGGGCATTTGTCAGGTCTAGTAACAAATTACGGTTTCTTGGAAACTAACCTGGATCAGCTCTGCAAAGAGTTCTAAGGTTTAAATCATGAATTTAACTATTTTCACTTGAAATGACAAAATAAACAGCTTAGTGCTTGCTGAAACTCTGCAATGTTTGTCATTTAAACAGGAATGAAACTGGAAAACCTGTAATTGGTTCCACCAGCCATTTTTCCTGGAAACACATCCCATCCTACAGACTGCATGGGCACTGCTTGAATTGCTGATGGAAATGGCCTTGGGATCTGATGTACCCGGTGGCCGCTGAGCCATGTCATAGCTTTTCCTTTTTACCCAGATGTTAAGCATGCAAAGACATGCTAATACCTGCTAACAGGCAACTAAAAAAAACTTTATGTAGAAAATGTAAATTTAAATTTTTGTGCTTCAGTATCTTTCAGCCTTTTCTTTATAGCTGCACCCAAAAGTGACGCTCAAAGAGATGAGCTGGAGGCAGATGCCTTGGGTCCAATGCTGTGCCCAGGTCAGTCCTCTTACACAGATTTTTACCAGTGTTGAGGTAAATTTTTGTCAGACGAGTAAGGACTCATCTGGATCAGATTTAGGGGCAGAAGTGCTGGGTTAGGATTAAACCAAACAGAAACAAATACATGGCATAGGTGGGCAGGCATATGATAGATAAAAGAAAAAACACCCTCACCAGGCACTGATGGGCAGTGCCTGGCACTGCTCTCCTTTATCTCCAGTGGCCACGTATGGAGAACAGGCTGCTGGAGAGGCAGGTCAACAGAGCCACTGCTGCCTTCACATTTGTGGTCCTTCCTTTCATGCTTTATAGGCAGCTGTCACGTTCTTAAATCTGGCGGGTTGCTGTTGGAAGAGCATTACACCAATACGGTCCATTGTCCCCCCGGCTTCTCCAGAGGGTGGCCAAGAATGAGGAGACTTCCTAGGTCCAGAAATCCCAAGCACATGGTTAAAACCCAGTACAGTGACACAGGCACCTGCCCACACAGCCCTCTCTGTGTCCAGCTCCGTGGGGCTCTTGCAGGAGCTGCTCTGTCGGGCGTGTGGAGCTTCCCACAGAAATCGCTGTATCATTAACCCGAGCCTGGCTTTGAACCAGGGCTTTAAGAGTTTATACAGCAGTAGCTAAAAGGCATTTAATAGTGCACTACAGCCAGTAAGCAATGAATTATTTAGAATATTTTACTAAGAATAATTGCTGTTTTTAAAGAGATTTTTTTCCCCCCATCTTCCCTGGGGCCTGTAAATGATTTCATGGTAGTAATAGCAAGTAAGAAAAAAAACCCAAAATACAAAGCCACCTAATAGAGGCTGCCTGGGATCAGCTAAACCATGATGCAGAGGAGGAAGAGTATCTCAAATGTGGTTTCAGTGTTTGTTTCTTAATTAAAGTAAATGCACAACTGCAGACAATAAAGCAAACAGAGTGCCAAGAGCCAGGCTCACAGCCCAGCTAGTCCAGGCAGGATTGTGTACACTCTCACACTCTTAAAGTTGTGGTAACTCCCCCAAAATGCTGAATTAAAAAATAAATCTTACTGAGATCCTCACCCTCAGCCTGAGATCCAGTGGGTTCTCCCCAGCACGAATCCATGAGCAGCCCTGGCACAGCTTCACGTCGGCATAGCCATGACACAGCTGTCCCTAAACACATGCACTTCATTTCTTCTTCCTTTTAGCTCACAGAACTGTCAAAAATAAACAAAATAATTGGATTTTTTGCAGTTAATTTTGTACTTTTCTCGCTGCCAATCTACAACTGCTGTTTGCAGTGGGTGGGCTGGGGGCTCTGGAGCTGAATTTTGGCACAGAGCCACTTCCCAGTGGTCAGCAAGGAACAGCCAAAGGCCACAGCACCAACCCTGCCTTGGACAGTGCCGTGAGCTGGGGATGGCAGGGTGCCACAGCCTGGGGACAGCGGGGGGGACAAGGCTTTTTCCTGGGGGTTCGATGCAGGTTACTCCAATTGCATGGAAGTCAAGGTTGGTGTTCAAATTACCCACCCAGCCCTGGTCCTGCTCAGGCCAGGGCTGAGGCTTCCAGCAGCACTTGGAGGATGCTCTGCCTGCCCAGAGCCCCCTCTCCTGGAAATCCATCAGCTCCTGTTGCAAAAACAACAGAAATGTTTGTTATTTATGTGCTGCACCAGGTTGTGAGCAGTGCTGGGGGAAAGGGTGTGAGAGAGGAGCATCAGAGGTTCACTGCCCAGTGATTTGAGAGGGGTTAAACTCAAGCACAGCTGTCCCTGGCTTTTCCTCACGTGTTTTGGAAAGTCATCCTTTCCCATAATTACAGGTGAGAAAGCTCTTCCTTCAAAACACAGCTGCGAAGGAGACACTTCACTCAGGACACTGAAGAGGTCAGAAGTGAAAGGGAAAAAAAACCCACCTCCAAAAGCTCAGTTAAAAAAAAATCCAAGGGTTTTCCACCTGCCAGTCATTTCCCGTGGATTACAAATGCTTCCTCTAATTAATAGCACTCTGCTCTGTGAGTGTCTGCTAATGATAAGCTCTCAGCAAAAGACCCAGAGCAGGGAGCTCTCCATTGATCCTGGTATTGATTTTTTTATCTTTTTCCCTGTTGTTATTGTACATGCAAATGGCTGGTAATGACTCAACATTACGACCACTCTCTTCAAGTGACATTTAGGAAAAAATGATTGAATCAGAGGGTGTAATATGCTGCTGTCCCTCTCTGTCCCCCATGCTGGGCCAGGCTGGCCCTGCAGCGCTGGCCATGCCTCAACCCCCTCCTCCCTGGCAGCGTCAGAGCGGGACAGGGCTCATTCACTGTTTATCTTTATTCTCACCAAAATTTTGCCCTGTTGTGGACTGAACCAGGCACCCCTGGTTCCTCTCACTCCCCTCCAGCCATGAAGATCCTCCATGGATGGGGGGATGAGGCAAGAGGAAGGGACTGACCCACCCTCAGCATCCCCCACCCCACAGGCAGGATCCTGACCTGAGGGGTGATTTCAGCTCTCTGCAATGAAGCACAAAGCTCCAGCACTGGGTGCAGGGAAGAGCAAATTCATGTTCACAGTGCTGCTGGAAGCCTCAGCCCTGGCCTGAGCAGGACCAGGGCTGGGTGGGTAATTTGAACACCAACCTTGACTTCCATGCAATTGGAGTAACCTGCATCGAACCCCCAGGAAAAAGCCTTGTCCCCCCCGCTGTCCCCAGGCTGTGGCACCCTGCCATCCCCAGCTCACGGCACTGTCCAAGGCAGGGTTGGTGCTGTGGCCTTTGGCTGTTCCTTGCTGACCACTGGGAAGTGGCTCTGTGCCAAAATGATTAGACAGGAACCACTTTCAGTCATGTACCTTCAAACCCGTAAGTTGTTGGGGCTTTTTAGGGCCATAATTTTAAGCCCCCTAAAGCCATCGCTCACTGCATTTTTAATACGCATTTTACTTATCAGTTTGAATAAGAACATGGATTTATTCCTTCCAGTGTTTGCTGCTAACTGCTTGCTTTGCCTAGGAAAATTAACATGTTAAGTGATATATCTCCTTCCTTCCCTCTTTCTTCATTACCTTTGCTTGGGGCCAGGGAATTTTGTGCTGTATTCCCCAAAAATGATAGCAAAGAACTGCTAGTTTTCCACAAGCCTCACCATTTTCCTGCTGCTTTTCCCCCTGTGACATGCAAACCATGAAGCCGTGTATATAGCCCAACATGCTACTGTCAACACAAACCAGAAAACAAAAACCCCAGAAGCACCAAATAAATTTTGTTGAATCGTATTAAAAATAGAGGCCTGTGAGAAATGCCAGGTCTGGGTGTTAGAAGGGAGGCAGGACACCTGCAGTCTCTGGTGCTCCTCCATCCCAGACAGCTCTGGATTTCAGCTGGAAAGTCAAAGACTACAGATATTCTTGGGAAATTCCTGACATTTTCTCCCTCTGGATGAGCCAGAAGTTATCATGAAAGCAGTCTTTCCTCTGGTGTTTTGGTATTTCTTTTTTGGGAACCTCCTCAGTGCAGGCAGAGCCAAGTTTCCCTGTGGCATCCATCGCCCACGGCTCAGCTGGCCACGAGGGATGGCACAAAACCCACTTAGATCACTCTCTTTGCACTCAAGCAAGTAAATTACTTGCTAAATAGCAAGGGATTGGGGTTTTTTTCCCCAAATTTTGTAATGTTTTACAGATTGAGTCCTGCAATGGAGAGATGGTTTATTCTTGCCGCAAAGAGCAGCCTGGCTCAGGAGGTGATGGGGACACTGGACTCAGAAATGGTCCCTGGCAGAACAAGCTGTTCCACCTCGTGGTACCCCGGCACAGCAGTTTTTGGAGCAGATGGAAGAGCAGCTTGTGCCCGGGGGAAATGTTGGGAGTGGGGTCAGACCTTGGCTTTGTCCCATCACCGCCCTGAGGAAAGGCCCAGGGCAGGGGACAGTGGAGGTGTCCGACCTCCTGACAGTGTCCGTGCAGCTCCCACAGCCTCAGCCCTTCCCATGGCCACGGGGCTCGGCCAAAACGAAGTGACCACAGCCCTGCCCCAGGAGGGTCTGCAAAAACCCGGGAGGTTTCTGAGCAAAGGTGTCAGCGAGGTTAACGACACTAAAAGAAAATCATCATCCCGTGCTGTGCCTCACTGAAGAGGTGACCCCTGGCACCTCAACCCAGGCAGGAGAGGAAGCAATAGGTGAGAAGTGGGACAGAGGGCAGCAGGAGCCCTGAGGAGCTGTGCTGGTCCCTGGAGGAAAACTCCCTTTTCCCAGCTGTCTTTAAGGCACGCAGAGCTGTAAATGCCTCACGCACATCACATTAGTCTGATGACTCTCCGAGATGTCTAGACTGCTGTTGGAGCTGATGGGAAGCTGGCATCATCCGAGCTCTTTGAGCCTTTCTTGCTTTTTCTTTTTTTTAACTGGTAATAAGATTCTTTTCATATTATGCACTGCTGGAAAGTCCCGTTCGCATGCAGACAGCTGCTGTGTTTATAGACACCATCCAAAATGCAGCTAAACACGACAGCTCGCTTCAAGCTGAGCAGCAGGCATTTGTTACACTGATCATTTCCAGAGGGATCCCAGGAGCTCTCAACATTTTCCCTATTTTAAAGTCAAAGCCTCGTCCTTATGCAAAGACAAAAGTCCCACATGGAAACACGCCTTGGGAAGAACCTGAAAGGGAAATAAAGTCCTTAAAACTGAATGACAGCCTGAACACCAGCAGCTCCCATTAATGTTTACCAGAAATACAAATGCTGAACTAAACAGGCTGCTTCCTGTGAGGGTTTGAGGGTCATTCTGAGAGCACAAGAAAGTGTGGAGCTTGACTTTAGTGCTGAACAAACCCAATACTTGAAATCCTTCCTTGCAGATCTGTAGAGCTAAAATAAAACTAAAGTAGGGAATTACATCAAGACTGCCTCCATTAAAAGCCAAGTCCATGAGACAGGCAGTTCGGGTGGGTTCCTTCCAAGCAATTTTCCCCCACTAGAACACAACAGGAGTTATTTTACAGAAGAAAACAAAGGATTAAGAGAGTTAATTTGGAATGCAGTGAAACTGCATTTCCCCCAGATGGAAACCCTACATTAAAGCAAACAGGTAAGTTACGGTTATGATACAAAATACAGTTGGTGAGAGAGAAAAGCATCTTAAATTAAAGGTATTTGCACATATTTGGCGAGGATGCTTTTGTTGCAGAGCCATGCAGATGCTGCCTATGACGAAGCCCTGATTCCCACCTCCCCGTGCTGGCTTTGCCTTCATCCCAGCCCGTTCCCTCAGCAGCCCCTCTGCCCCTGTAACCCAGCGTCAGGTACAAAGCAGGTTTTAACCCAAACCAGCGTGGTCTGGGAAGAGGAGCAGGAGCAGCTCCACACTCACAAGCTCTGTCCTCGGAGCTTTTTACCATGGCACGGGGGTGGTCACACCTCAGGGGCGGTGGGGTGCCTGCTCTGCGGCTGCACAGCTTTCCACCTAACCCACCCTCATCCCAGCCGCGCATCCCCTCCGATATAGCAAAGTACACAGTGCCCTCTCCTGCCGGGAGCCTGTGTCTGTTCAAATATTCCCTCTCACCTGTCTTTTTGCCCCTTTTTAAGGAATGCAAATAATTCCATGGCTTGTTTTCAAAGGATGTTGGTCACAAAGTGTCACAGAGCTTGAAAAACGGGTGGGATTTTTCCTCTCCGGGCGTTTGGGCTCCGGCAGCGCCTGCAGCCCCAACCCAGCCCCAGCCGTGACATCCAGCGGGTGATCGGCTGAGCACTGCCCTTCTCCGGGGAGAGAAAAGGTCATTTCCCCCTTCCCACGCGTCCCCGTCCCTCCGACAGCTGTCCCGCTGGGAAGGGCTCCGGAGCCCCCGGCAGCCCCAGCCCCGGCATGGGGCCGTAACCCGGCCCTGGGGGAGGATGAGGGGGATGCCACGTTCAGCTTCAGCCTGCAACGAAGCCAGAGAAACTGAGACGTGCTCCCGGCTCTTTGCTGGGGTCACAGGAAGGAGACTCCAGCTCTATTTTTCAAGCAGCTTCCAGCTGCCCAAAGGCAAGTACCCTCGTTTTCTGTGATGCTGTCTGGCTGCAGGCCTAGACTTTTATTTATGCACAAAAGCCTTATGTGATGCAGACGGGTAATATCCAATATTCCTGACCAGCCCCAAATCTTAAAAAGCTCCGGTCCTCATGGCATCGAGCCACACACACCTGTTCCTCCTCTGCTGGAATGTGGCAGCACCTTTGTACAAGAACATGCATCATAAAAAGGCAAACTAAGATTAAAAGTGTAATTTGATTTCAAAATCAAGTTATGAACGTTTACTTTTCATTATTTTGTTTCTATTTTTTTTTTTTTTTTTGGTAAAACAATTGCGATCCAACAATACAAGATTGCTGCCAGAAGTTTAACAGAGCTCAGACTCAGGACACGGGCAGGTGCCTGGGATCAGAGCCTGTCTCAGCCAAGGCTGGTCCATCCTGGCTCTCTTTCTGCAGGTGCAGAGAGAACATTATCTTTGTTTCCTTTTATTCACCATATTTAGCACAATAGGTAGTTCCTTCACAGTTAAAACCCAAGTGGGATTTGGAAAAAAAAAGCACAGGAAATTGTTTTTATTTTTAATTCAGTTTCAAGAGGAAAACAAGAGATGAAGCCATGACATTCATTATTCCAACATCATGGAAGTCCAGGCTGAAAAAAAACCCAGCAAGAACAAAACTTTCAATTCATTAATGGCAAACCAAGAGAGCATTAAAGTCGTTCATTCCACACACAGCTCTCACTGCATCCTGCAGAAGAGGGCAGCAGCTCCCAGCAGTGTTTCCCCATTCCAGGACATGTTCTCCAGCCCAGCTGCACCAGGGCCTCATGGAGAACAGGGTGATTTGGGAGCACAGTGGTGGGCTCAGGTCGTGCCAAGCCCAGCCATTCCAGTGCACACCTGGAAGTGCATTTTGAGCAGCTCTTGCACAAAAGAGGCACAAACCACACGGCTACTTTAACACACTGGAAGAGCTGAGCCTGGCACAAGGAGCTGCCCGGCCAGATGTGTGCAGATCCCTCTGCTTTCTCCCTTGCTGGCAGCTGAGCTCAGCTCTAGCCCAGGCTGAAGATGGGAAAGTGCTGATTAACCCAGTTTACAGCAACACTCAGTTGTGTAGCCGACAGGGACTTGGACAACAGCAGGTAGTGACCGGACAAGAGGGAATGGCTTCAAATTGGCAAAGGGTGGGTAGATATTAGATGTTAGGAAGAAATTCTACCCTGTGAGGGTGGTGAGGACCTGGCAAATGTTGCCAGAGAAGGTGTGACTGCCCCATTCCTGGAAGTGTTCAAAACCAGGTTGAACCAGGCTTGGACCAACCTGGGGTAGTGGAAGGTGTCCCTGCCCATGGCAGGGAGTGGAACTGGACTACCTTCCAAGTCCTTTCCAATCCCAACCATTCTATGACTCTCTAACTCTGCCATCAGTTTTTCTGTGAAGGAAGTTGAGAGCTTTTATCCAGACAGCGCATGGTCCCAGGGCTGATTTACGTCACTTTTGGAACAGTCACATCTCATCTGTCTGCAGTGCAAAGGATACCCCACAAAAGACACAGCAAGGGGACTCTGGTCTCTCTTCTAGAGCTCAGAGGCGATTGCAGGGGAACAGGCATCTGGCACAGGACCAGAACCGAGGGAGGTTGAGTCCCAGAGCTCGCCTGGAGGAACTATTTCAAGCATGTTAAATTTTAACCACACATGGCATCGTCTCTGCGCTCCAGGGAGAGGTCATAGAGAATCACAAGCTCCATCCCAAGTCAGTCCAAAATAAGAAACAATTTTTCAAAACATCCCAGCTCTCTGCAAGCTGAAAGTCTGGAACAGAGCTCTTCCTCTGCCTCAGGGCAAAAATAAAAACCTACAGAATTCTTTTCATCGCTGACCTTTACATTGTCAGGAAACTAATACAAGCAATCTTCTTGGAGAAGCCATAGGGAAGGTGAAAGGAGAACATGGCATATGAATAAATGTAAATCCAGAGGGGTGTGGGGGAGGAAATCAACATATGGTGCTGTGCCTCTTTGAGATCATAAGTGGAAGAGGAAGCACAGAGTAGATGAGGTTCCAGCTGTGACACCCCATTGATGTTGTTCTGAAGTACTTCGAGTTCCTATCCTGGAGCTTGGCAGCCACCCTGTAAAAGAGGCACAGGACTAAGGGTTGCTTGTTCCCAAGCCCCAGCCCCATGCGCTGCAAACCTGCTGCCTCCAACAGGTCTCCCCCTGTGAGCCACGTGCATCAGTTCCAGTAATACACAGGCTTGGGGACAATGACCAGAGGTCAGCTCCGAATTTCCCATTGACCTCCCTGATTTCACCCACATGGTGTTGTTTTAACAGTGTGACTGCAATGGGGACCACGAGGTCGGACTCCTCCCAGTCCCTCAGCTCCCAAGTGGGGACCCCTTGGCTGTCCTGCTTCTCCATTCTGCCTTAGCAGAGACGCCAGACCAGCTCCCTCCCAGCCTCCCGAGGGCAGCAGCACCAGGATCGCTTCCTCGCCAGGCAGGCAGATGTGCCTGTGGAAATCAGGTCGGTGCAAGAGGAGCTGCTGGTCGGCACAGCTGTGCCTGTCCTTTGGGGTAGGGAGAAAACAGATTAATCAATGAAACCGAATCTGGTTCATCAGAAACTACAGCCATCTGTCAGCTTATTAATAGGCACAGAACTCCTGTAAAGCACTGCCATTAATACTCCGGGAAGATCTTTGGAGGAAGTTTAGGTTGCAGCAACTGCAGCATTGGGTGGGGAAGGGTGTTTGATGGTGGAATTTAAACCAGTTTATTATTTCACTTCTGCAAAATCAAATTAGTGGATTCCTCCTCACCTTCCTCCAGTACAGCATCTTCCCCCTCAGACAGCTAAAGCCTTACTTACTTGGCTTTTATGTATTACACCCCAGGCCTTCTTTAGATTCCCAAAACTGTCACATGCCTGCTCATTTCTAAGGACTCTTCCTACTGCAGGGAACACAGGTTCAGGTGGGAAAGTGTCTCAATAGCCTCCCAGACCCAATTTCTGCCAGGAACACATCCCAGCTTTGTCAGGTGGGCAGAGGGAAACCTGAAGAGGTTTTCAGAAAGAGAACTGTAAAACACTTACAGAAACACAGCAGCACTTGAACCAGTTCATTCGCATTTCTTATAATCATGAGACTGAACATGTGGGGATGAGGGAGAGAAAACATCTTTCCAGATTATTTTAAAACATCAGAGATGGTTATTTCTGAGACATGCAAGGGTTGCTCTTCCTTTAGTTATAACAGAGTTATTTTTGTGCTGTGCTTGATTCTCATGTGAGAACAGGCAGCTAAAATAAACACTCTGTATCTATTCACATCAAAGTTCTTCCGAGAGGAATTGAAATATCGCTGATGTGGCCTATTTTTCCTTAACCTCCAGTTTCTTGTCCTTGAAGCATCGTGACCGGAGGAGTCGCCTCCCTTGCTGCACTGCTGTGATTTGCTCGCTCCGAAGCTGACGCAGTGGATGTTCCAGGGATGAGCAGCACGAGCCATTTTACATCCATGCAATTTTTCTCATGCTTCACCAGCTGGATACAGCGCAGCCAAAACACACATTACAGGTCTCCCTCCTAAAGTGCGGGAAGGGGAATGCAAGGAGCTGTGTCCCTGCTGCCTGCAAAAGGGATGATTCCTCCCCCTGCACAGCCCTGGGACTGGGACAGTGCTGCAGAATTCCCCTCCCAGCCAGGGAGTTAAAAAATTTAAGGGTGGGCAGCTCTCAAATGGGCCACCTGCAGGTGTCAGACAAGCTACAACCAAGAGAGCTGGGGTAGGAAAGCAGCAGTAGCTCCTGGAGATGACAATAAACCAGCCATGGTGACAACGGGAGTGGGCAGCAGATGGGTACAGCAGCTCAAGACCGTAACCTGCTGCACACAAAAAGCAAAGCTGGAGGCTGAAATAAGATCCCAGCTCTGGCAAAATGGACCCCTTCTAAGTACTTGAAAAGCTCCAAACAGCTGTGGGGAGGAAGGAAACTCTTAGGACCTGTGGCAAGGCAGAGCAAGAAAGACACAAACAAGGTCCCCTCTTGAGCAGAAGAGGCACCGAGCGGTTGACAGCGCTGGAGGGCCCGGGGACAGCAGGCTGGGCAGCTCAGCAGGCTCCTGCTGAGGAATGATCGAGGAGAACTCTCCTTCAAGGTATCTGGCAAAACTTGCCCAGCCAGAAGACTCCCAAGAAACCAACACAGCTCTAAGTCATGTTTTGTGGGATCAGGAAAAGACAGGACACGTCCCAGGGGATGGCAGTGACAGCTTCGCTTGCCCTGGGGACTTGCCAGCAAACCCTCGCAGCATCACCTGGCAGCTCTGAGGATGCTGATGGCCAGATAGAAGGCTCAGTATGAGCCTATAATTGCAAGGTAGAGGATTTTAAATGCCATGAGGCTTCAGGGAAGGCATCCTTTCCTACAGCATGTAACCACGTGCAGGGTCTGTGGATGCTGCTGCAGTCAGTGCCTCCCTGCACCACTGGGAATGGCACCAGGATCCAGCATTACAGGATTAGGTAGGCAATTATTCAGAGTTATCCAAACCCATTTTCATGTAAGGTGCTTGAGGAACTCCAGAGCATCTAAAAAGACTTTTTGCAGGGCTGCACAGAGCTCTTGAAAAGCCTCTGGTCTATTGTGTATTTTCCCTTTTTGCCTTAATCCAGTATCAAGCATTTCTCCAGGGACTAATGTGCAGGCTGCTCAGCAGCATTAGCAGTAAGTCATTATTCTTTACAAATTGCAAGTCATGAATTTTAACAACTCTGAGGAAAGTGTTCATTAGTATTTTCCCAATTTCAAGATTAGAAATTGAATAGAGATTCACCCATAGCTTGTTATCAAAGCCAAAAGGCAGCAACATTTCCAGGCTTCACTTTCCAAGGAGTGCCGCTCTGCTATTGTGTAGTTAAAAGGAATGAATGTTTTAAATATAACATTGTTAATTAGTTAAGTTACAAGGATGTCATGCAAATTGACATAAACCAGAAAATACCTCAACATGCAGCATTTCAACAGATGGCAAGTGCATAACGTTGAATTACACTATACCTTGTGTAAAGAAAAAATCCATTTAATCTTTAACTTCCTGAAGTATTCCTCAATTTCTTCTAAGTAAAGGAACTGTTTGTAGGATTTTAGTCTTCCTTTTTTTAAGTATCTTTGCTGTATTATTCTTCTATTTTCCCCTGCAGTACAAGGGAACTGCAATTTAAGCAGAATCGTCAGTGTCTCCTAAAATATGTTGCATTGCCATTTGCTGCTACACTACTGGAGTATTCCACTACAAAAACAAAACCCTAAAAAAGCCAATCAACCCACAAACTGACTCCTTTGGCCATATGGTTATTTATACTTATTATAAATTAGTGTAACTAAAAATTGCAGCTTTTAATATATAACACCAAAGACTGGAAACGTATTGGGGGTGCCAATACTTGTATTTATGGGAACATATGTTTCAAAAGGCTAACTTTAAAAGACTAGAACTTTTCTAAGGGGGGAATTAATCTTGTGCTTTACAGTATCTGGAGCAGAACAGAGCACTGCAGTTGGAGTTTCAGGGGATGCTTTGGAAACTGGGACAGCAGTGGTACAATGGGGGGAGATGTGGGTGGGACATGCAGAGAAAGCAAAGGAAGCAGATACACAGAGAAGAAAAGAAACGCTCCAAAGAGCAATGGAGTTCTTTGGAACCTCTGGGGAAATGCACAGGTGGAAATAAACACTGGGAGATGGAGCTAAGCTGGGGGAGAGAGAAAAGCCAGTCCTGGGGTCAGCACATGCTCCTGTTGAGGTGAAACAGGAAACCCGACCCAATTAGAAAACCTTGGCTGTCAATCATGCAGTGAGCAGTTGTTACAAACACGATGGGACCCCAGGAGCTCTGCACCACCCTGCTAATGCCAGGGACACTTTCGCTTACCACTGGAAAAATCTTTGGGCCTCTTGGCACAACCGCCTCCCAAGCCAGCCCGTGCAGTGCACTGGGGCAGCGCTCTGGTACTTTTTGAGTGGCTTTGAGTGATGCTCTAAATGCCTGAGCGGTTTTAATCTCGGGATGCCACACCTGCTGGAGTGTTTTACCAGCCATCCCAGAGGTGCCACAGGTATTACCTGAGCTTTAAGGAGAGTGCTGAGCTCCCCCCTGCATCCCAAAGCAGCTGTTTCAGGTAGAGACAAACACAGAAACAAGGAGACAGCACTGCACCTCCCTACAGCCCCCACCTGCACTCTGTGCCTTGGATCAGAGGTGCTGTTCCTCCCACTGAAGGGATATTCTTCACTCATGGAGAGCGAGGAGGTCTCCTGCAAAGCCATTCACTCCTCTGGATTATAATTAGCCTCTGTACAGCACTCCCATAGAACACATTAGTCTCACGAAATACAGTAACTACCCTGACACGGCATTAATGACACACAGTTAAGTATCAACAAAATAACCCTGTTCTTTTAACCCACTGCAGAACTTTCACATAAACAAATGGCATGTTACTTAAACCTGTACCAACCTAAAACTGTACTTTGTAAGATAAAAACATGTGGTTCATTATTTGCTCTTCCAGCCAGATTAAATGTACAAGTGGCCACCTACCTGAGAGCTGTCACCAAAGCAGCCGATGGTGTGCAAGCAGCAACCACACAGATGTTTTTCTCCTTCCCCAGAGAAGAGCAAGCAGCTTGTTTTAAGACCAAATATGAATGAATGAATGAATGAAAAACCCAGAGTCTTACCCCACAAGGCTCATGGAATGAGACAGCCCTGCTCTGTTCCAAGCCCCAGGCAGCATTGCAAATCTTCATTCCCAAGTGCCTCCTGGCCAACCCCTTCCATGCACTCATGTGAGTGCATCACTGAACAAGAGCCTGTTTCATTGCCACCTTCACACCAAGCAATCACAAATGAGCAGGTTTTTCATTTGAATTCCAGCACCTGCTTTCTTCTTTTTTCTACTCTCTTTTTTAGACCTCATTGCTATGAAAAATATCAACTTCTAAAGTCTCACTTTCCTCAAAAAATATTTGAGTCTTCTTTAATCACATTGCTTCTTCCTTACTTTTTTTAAACTGTCCTGCCAGCATCAAGAACTTGCAGAAACCTAAAGAAAAAGTATTGCGTAAGTGAGGAATGTTCTTGGGTAATGCTTGTAAAGCACTTCCCCGCTCACACATCATCATCCTGCTCAATTTTTTTGTTGCTGTTGGTCTGTATTTAACAGATTAGATCTTCCTTGTAGCTCAAACAGCAACCTGAAAAACATCCCATCTTCTAATACAGGGATGCTTTGGGATGTACTTGGGATGTACTGGGCATCCCTGCTTTATCCAGATACTCTATTGCAAAGCCTCGTAGAAAAAAGGTAAAACTTCCATGTTCTCCACACAAGAAAGCAATATTGCTGTGAAAAGAATTTCAGACTGTCCCACGTGAAGCTTTCACAACACCAAAGGCTGGCTGAGGGCCCTCGCCCTGGATCTGGGAAGGCAGCTGTTAATCCTCCCTGTAATATCAGAAACCCATCATTAAATCCAGGAGATCAAAGCAGCAGTTCAGTTTTACTTCCCATTCCCTGGAGTTAGAGCAGAGAGCTCTGCAAGGTGCCTGGAAACCTCATCACTGTCTTTGCAAAAATACTCACATCGTCCTCAAAGGAAGCACAGTGGAACTATTTTATTCAAGCTTCTGCCATTTAAACAACAAAAAAAACCCCCAAGTAAGTTTCAAAACACACTTGGCAGTAAAACCAAGTGCTGTTAATGTGCCCTAACATTCCAGTTGTTCAGGAAAAAGCTGCTCCAACCATTTTCTTAAAGTTTTTTCATTCATTTTTCATGCCAACACGTTTCGGTTAACTGGAAGCTGAAGTGGTAACAAACTTCATGTTTTGAAAGAAGTAATCTGTACATGATTGGTTATATAAAACATTCTACTTCAACACAGGAAGAACCAAAAAAGAAAAAATATAGAAAATAAGACAGACTGCTCAAATCTTTTATGTATACATATTTATTTGTAATTTTACAGTGGCTTTAGTACTGTTTTACGATAACGTTTTTGGAAATAAAAAAAAAAAACAACCAAAAAGCTTCAGAACGAGGCTTTAACTAGAACTGCAGGACTCGTTATTGACAGTTTTCCTTATGAAATTCTAGTTTCCTAAAGAGTATCAGTCCAAAAAACCAATGAAGCATGACTGCTGTCCATAAAAATAACCAACCCAAACAAACCCCAAAAAACTTTCTAGTCATCCTGAAACGAAAGTCCAGCATCAGACAAAATAGCCACTGCATCGAGAGGAACATGTTCCTATTGCACAAGCATCGAGAATGAGATATGACAATCAAAGCCTAATTCTGTAGGCAGAAGAGGCCACATGAATCTGTAGTTAGACTTCAAAGCACATCTGTCTTCTGAAATGATATACCAGACTATAACTGATATTAAGGCCATAAAACCAGAACACTGTAACAAGTGATAGGGCTTGATGCTACTTTTGGTGACATTCAGTAAACAGAAGGTGGGAAAGAGGACCAAACCAACAAAGGATTCTGAGGGGAATTAAACTTGAAGGCATTTCAAAAGAAATTCTCAAAGAACTACATTTTGGAGGGGGTTTATTTTGAGTCATAACTAATCACCCAATGAGCCTATTACACTCTAATAGCCCGTGTTCTGTAATACATTAAATAATACATTTTCTGAAATTTACATTTTAATCTGTATGAAAACAGTTAATAATTTCTGCTTGTTATTCCCTCTTTAAAATAGACAAAGATTTATATAATCTTTATAAATTATCTGAACAACCAGGTAAGGCTTCAATGTACTGAGTTAACTGCACACAGGTATCTCTGATTTGCTCTTAATCAGGCATCCTGATCACACTAAACTGCTAAAACCACCTGGGGAACCACACTGTGATTTAAAGAAAGGGATAGTTAGGTATTGCTGTCTGTTCTAATTGTGTTCATTTGATGAGTGTATAAAACACCTGAAGGCAATGGCTCCAAAGAAGCAGTAGCTACCATGGAAGTTTAAACTTTTTACTTTAGGAAAATCTGGGAATCCAATGAAGCTGAAAACGCACATTAGTCATTTTATAAAGTTTGGCTTGCCACCAGTTAAGAAAATATAGGTATCAAAAACAGACAAATACACTGCTAACCATCTGTTACATTTTCTTTTAAAAAATTAGCACCAATTTAAGCTTCTGAATTCATAGAAAAGCTTGTGACACACTTGGGTTTTCAAAAAAAGGTTTTCCCAGTTAGAAGACAAGACAACAGCACATGCTCAGGGGTATTGAGGAGCTCTGTGATCAGCAAACATGATCTCTGCTTCAGGTAGCCAGCATCAAACGTTCTTCTCTTCGTACCTGACTCCTTTCTCCTCTGCTTTTGTTATCCTAAGGAGCCTGTGGAGTGCTGACCTATTGCTCAGCCAAGGAAAAAAACCACAGGGACTTGCTCAAGGATACCCCAGCAAATAGCAGGGGGTTGTTGGAGCATTTCAGAGCAGGGACAGTATCTTCCTGTGGTGGTCACAGAGCATCTGCTGCAAGGGAGTCCCACAAGGCAGAGGTCCTGGCCTTACCACAGCATATACAATTACTTTATGATGCATAGCCAAGAGTTAAGAAAAGTTTCTTTGTTTAAAAAAAGAATCCTGGTGCTCACAGCGAGTTGCCCTTGCTACAGGAACAGACACTGCTGTGTCTTTATCTAATAGATGGCCAGGTCGTCACATTGCCAATCAAGTCACCCACTCAGAAGGTATTTCTCAAATGATCTCTTACCATGTGTTAAATTTCAGCCCCCAAAAAGTTTCTGATTTCAAATCTCTGAAAATAGGTTTAAAGAAACACGCTGATCAAATCTATCAGAATAGCAAAGACTGCAACCAAAATTTAAACACATTAAGCATGTTATGCCATTCCTTTTCACACCATATATGGTTGTATTTAGAAGAATCCTAAAGTGCTTAAAACCCAGCAATTAATAAAGTTGATTTATTTTGTGCAAAACTGCAAGCACCTTTTAAAAAAATAAGCAGCAGCATCAAGGAATAAACTTAAATAGCTAAATGGATTTTTCTCTATTTTGTTTTGAATTCTTGGACCAAAATGATTTCCCATGTTTTCAACAACAAATTGCAGAAGAGTGCATTTTATTAGTTTGATTTTATACTGGACTTGTTATACGCATGTTTGAAATAGCGGACCCAGGAAATTAATATCCACAAAGCAGCACTGTGGGCTTGAAATCCAACAACTGAAATTTTAGCTGCAAAAATAATAATTTTATAAAACACAAACAGAAACAATGGTTATCTCTCCACTTTCCTCCAAAGCTAATATGAGAAAAGAGGGTTTACTTCAAACATTATTTTAGCTCCAGACATTTTAGCATGCAGAGTGGGCAAAAACCAAAACTGATTTGACAACTTGTGTAAGAAGCTTTTAAAACATCACTCATGTAAAAGACAATCTAAAATATGTAAAATAATGAGCCAGAATACACCTTTTTTGTAATATTTCAACAAGTTTAAAAAAATAATTCAAGACACTCTGGAAAAGCAAAGAAATCACTAGATTCATGATAGAACTCAAGTCCAAATTCTGCATCTGGGTGCAGGTGTCCCTGGATCAAAACCAGTTTTGAGCAGGAATTACACAACACACATCCCAGGACAGAATCTGGTTCCCAGTATATGGTCTCACTACATTTAGCATCAAGCCCTGATAGAATCCGTACAACACACGTAGAATACGCAGACAAAGGCAGCTCAGCATTTACCCAAACACTCTGTGCTGCTGCAAGGCTGAACCTGCGCTCCCCAACGACCAAAAGGTTTGTCTGCACCTGGAGCTGTGACCTCCCAGCTCACTCCCAGCTGGAGGGTGGCCCTTGTGACAACACAAGGCTCACCCACCCCGTCCCCGGAGACTCCGTATGTCAGCTGTGTTTGGAACAGCTAAATCCTACTTCATTCATAAAATTGTAATTTTTAAGGAAAGCGATTTAGCACTTAAGGTCCTTCCTTTAAGAAAGAAAAATTAAACATATGGAATCGCTTTTTTTCTTTTAATTAATTTGGAATAAACACATACGCTCTGTTAGGATGTAAAAAAAGACAAAACCTCAAGAGCCCTCTAGTTCCTAACAGCTTTTGAAACTCTCCAACCAACTAGTTAATTTCTAGTCAAGGTTGAGTTTTTCATTATTTTGACAAGAAAATGCAAGCCCTTGCTGGAAACGCTACAAAACTTCAAAGGCTGTTTGCAAACTGTAGTTTCCAGTCCTTAGACTAGTTTAGTTTGTATGATCCATGCAGACAAAGCCTTAATTTTGACATTCGTTTCTCATCTTTTTCCATAAAGACCTACACTTATCATATCACAGTATTTCCTCAAAGCACACTTACAGGCCGCTTACCCAGACTGCAAAACGCCAAGCTTCTCTTTCTAAGGCTTTTTTGAGGAGAAATGATATAAGCACAGATGAAATTAACTGTTTAAAACATACTCCATTTCTGCAATGCCATTCAGCTACTCAGTGTTCAGATGTTTAACCAGTTTCTGGTAAAGTATCTATTGACAGCCAAAGATCCCTTTCTTTTTCAGGTGAGCAGTTAAGATTACAGATTGTATCTATGTTGACCACCATTTATTTTAGTCATAGTTCATAAATTGTCTATGTATGCTGCAGTAGTGTTAACACTGTACAAACTCTCTCAAAGGAAAGTAACATTCATGTTTACAAAACTGAGCTGTTTTCTTAATCTATATGTATACACACACATATTCTTAATCTTTAAATACATATAAATATTTATAAATGCCAAAGTGCAAAACAATGGTCAATTGCATCACTTTACATACATAATTTTAGTATTAGGAATAAAAGTGATTATATTGCACACCAAACTCTCCTTATTTTTAAACCCCTATCAAGTTACATAGCATTTTGTTTTCCACCAGTGAGGAGGTTCTTGTGGCATTGATGACCATGTCACAAACCTGGCACTGAATTTCCCCTGCAGTCAGGAACAGTGATATGGGGAGAAGCTGCATGCAGTGCACTGAAGGCCTACATGTGCACACTGGGATAGCCTGGAACTGCAGCATGCGTCTGGCTGCTTTTGGGTGAGTATCGTCTGCATATGTGTCCTCTGGAAATCCATGTGCACTTGCAATTTGGCTTTGAGTTAAACTGGAGTCAAAATCCACAATACCCACAGACATTTCATGCACGCTCTGAAGGCATTCTGTAATTAAGCTTCAATGTATGCCATAGCAAGAAGACATTAAAAAAATTAGGTATGAGACAGCTTTTCCTACAAGATTTACAAATAAACTCAGTTAATCTCAAGGCTGGGGTTTCTTTTCTTGTGCCATGAGTATATATTCATGCTAACACTATGTACTAGGAGACGGTCAGATACCAGTTCCAGTCATGAAGACTGAACAGTTTTGTTAAAAACATTAGAAGACAATTTGAATCACAGAATAATTTAGGTTGGAAGAGACCTGGAGGTCATCTGGTCCAACCCTCCATTGCGCTGAGCAGCCCAAGTCCAACAGGAAAAATTCAACTCTGCAAATATTCAAATCACATGGGGATAAAGAAATAAATCTTTAAGTCTTCTAAAGCAGAAACTGTTAAAATGAACATAGCACAGAGCAACTTCAGCTGAAAAATTCAGAAGTCTTGAAAAATGAAATCCAGCAGATGACTTCCATGATGAATCACTAATTGTTCATTGTGAAAAGGTGTCTTCAGCTATTTTAACTTACACAAATAACAAGGACTAAAAAAGGCAAATGAACAGCAAACTGTACTGTTCTGCTATACGGTAAATAGGTATTTTTAAATGTTTCTCCAGTAAGAAGAATGCACTAAAAATATTTCACATATACTGTCAGTATCCAAAGATCAGAGTAAGTTATCCATAGGTTTATAACCAAACAATAAGAAAAAACACAAACCCCAATATCTTGCAATTCAGTTAAACAGAATTTTAAAAATCAGAGATGCCAGAATATAATTCCGAAGTTAACATTAACTACTTTTTTTTTTTAATCTTCAGGAACACTGAAGTCTTGATATTTTTGCTACAGCAAATGAAGCTACTAAAAAGGGGCAAAATTTTAATATAAAAGCAATGTTTGCATAAGGAGAAAGTGCTGCTTTTTTAGTCATAAGGTCTGGAACAATGGACAATTGTGTTTTACAAGAGAAGTATGTCAGTAATGCAGTGGCTGTCTGGGCCAGTATGTTTTACAGGTTCTATTTATATATTCAAGACAAGAGTATCTGATCAACAGCTAAATATAGTGCCTTAAAGAAAGTGGTGTTTTACCTCATCTTGTACATGTCTATAACTCTTACAGTTCTATAGTTGTCACACACATGCACACATGAGATCCTTTAGCAAAATTTCACACCTGTGCACTCCAAAGTGAACGTGCACAAAGTCACAAGTGTGTGTTATAAAGCAATTTAAGCCCTGCTCTACTGCAAATGCATTTTCTAATTCAACAGATTGTGCAATGTAACAGGCAATTTTGTATTATCTGATTCTGAAAACTGTATTGATAAATCTGTATGGAAACAGCAAATAACCTCCTCCTCTTGTCTGACACTGCATTTAGAAAATATGTATTAAACATGTTTTTCTTCTCACTACAAATACGGGTTTCCTAAGGTGAGAATAGAGCTAAGCTCTGTTAACTAAATACTTAATTTACAAGTGACTCAGAACTACTGTACTTTTATTTCTTTAATTACTCACTAGATAGAATGGACCCATTAAAAAAAATGGAAAATATTTATGCAGCTATTTGAGGCTGCAAGTCTCTCCAAGTCATCTCTCCTTTTATCAGAGCTTGCAGTGAATGAAGAGCATCATAAACAAAATTTCCTTTTCTGTTTATGTTTGTTAAAGGATGAGTACCACAAGCTAGAAAATACAGAACATTTTAGCACACTGTCCTCTTCTAAACAGGCACTGCTTCACAGAAAAGTCACTCATCCTTCCTCAAGATCTATTTAAGCCACTGTGTCTTCCATCCACATTTAAAAGACTGAAAAAGTTAGAGACACTCAGGTGAAATACAAAGTAATGGCTTTATGCTTTAAACTTCACATTTATCTCTTCTACAAGAAGAGAGAATTGCTGAAAAGTGAAGATAGAAAGGGTTTGATAAAAAAAAAAAAGAAAAAAAAGTGCTATGTGGAAGAAAAACTGCCCTTTAAACATAGTACTGAGAGCATTCCACATGTGAGCTCACACTTACACACAACACTCCAGTTGTTATATAAAGCAAACTGCCACAGTCACACGTTAAAACAAACTTCAGAGGGACTATACATTCAGAAAACCTACTAATGAGCAATACTGTACTAAAATGTAAACAACCACTGTGTCACAGAAGCCTGCCAGCTGGGACTGGGATTGATGAACCCACTCAAGAGGAGTTAATGGCTAAAAGTCTATTGTAACTGCTCACCTGAAATAGGCTGAAACAAAGAAAAGCCTATAATAGTGTCTAAATTTAATTTTCTTTTGCTCTTTAGACATTGATTTGCTTTCATTCTACAACATTAAGCAGGCAATTTCGTAACAACTGAGTAAAAAAAAAAACAACAGGCATTACTTCAGCAGAACATGCAGAACATGGAGTTTTTCTACTTGGTTCCATTAACTTACAAGCAATTCAGGCCCAACGGAAACAAGAGTTCTTTTCCAAAGTCAAGTCTGCAATCGTGGCTGATCATCGACATCCTTCGAGGGGTCCTGTCAAGGCATCCAGGCTGCTGTCTGTGTCTGAGGCCAATGTTTGCTCTGTTGACATGGATGAAATGTCATTGATAGATGATGACTGGGAAGGACTGGCGTTGCTATTCACTGCTGCATCTGTGCTAAGAAAACCAAACATAATAAAATCTGAGGCAAGACAATATTACAGTCACAAATAACCACGCTTCTGGGCTGTGAGCAGCACTTTCCCCACAGAAATCCTTAGATAATCAAGGAATTAATAAAAAAGGAGAAAAGCAAGCACTAAGGGCCCTAGCACTCAAAAGCCAAGGTGACCTTTTAACAGATTTTTATTTTTCTCCCTCTCTGTGGAGGAAAGGGAGAAAAAACTAGCAATGTATAGTGTGAATAGTGACTTGAGTGTCAAGAAATCTAACAGATATAGTTAATAAAAGACAGTACAATATTCTGATTACTGAGCCGTGAGAACAGCAGCAAACACAAGGATTCAATCATGGGCACAAATACTTTGCACTGTTAAGTATCCTGAGGGAGCCCTAAGGCTGTTTAACCCTGCAGGAAAGGGGTTCATGCTGAGCCACAGAACAGCATTCAGCACAGAAGTTACCCGAGCACCAGGTGAAGTAACATGGTGCTGATAATTTCATTTGATGACTGAGCCCTTCGGGGAGAAGGCAGCTCAGGGTGTGGGACACAAGACTAGTGAAGTTTTTCTACAAGTTCATAACAATTAAAAACCAGAGCACATGGAGTTCCAAAGGCAGATGAGTCTCAAGAGTCCCAAACAACAAAAGTTTTGCCTACCTGGATTATTAAACAGGATTTCTTCATTCATAGACCAGCACTGTGTGTGACAGTTACAGAACTACTGAAACAATGACTAACCTGAGGGCTGATCTTTTACCACACCATTCTTGCTCCTTTCTTCCCAATCCATAACTTCTTTGTATATTAATTCTTACGAGAGAACGGTGGGAGGAAAGAGAGAAGAGACACCAAAAGCACTGTTAGATCACAGAGGATTTGCATACAATTCACATTTGTATCAAGGTACAAGGAAATGGTTGAGTCAGTCTGGAAGTAGAACTGTAGAGGTATTTATTTTCCCTCTTTCCAGCCCTACAGCAATAAGAGAATTATACAGATTTCCTCAAGCATCACAGAAAGACATCAGGACTGTACCAAAATCAACATATTACATAAATAGCATAGCTGTCCACTTAAAAATAACAAATATCCCATCCCAAAATTTTATGTATACCTACAATGCACTAATATTAACTGCAAAAAAAAAAAATTAAAAATCAGATTTGGATTCAAAATCCGATTTTATGGAAACCTCCCCAGAAATTTTACTTTGATAACAAAATAATACACAATTATTTATTCTTGAAGAACCATCTCCATGGGTGTATTGAGGAAAGTCTGGATATTTTGAAGAAGGGTAAACAGTTAAAATACTGCATGAAAACCCTCATTTACTAATCAAGGACAACTTAGGATACCTGAACAGCAACCAGAAACAAACCAGAACTGTAACTTAAATCACAGAAGCTTATGTACATACCCATAGTCTTAATGTACTTAGGTAACAGTCTCTAAATAGATTAAGAACTCTTCAATTCTGAGTAACAATGTTTACAAATGCATTCAATTAGATTTAGCTGATCCATTTTACTTTTCCACCTTGCAGTAATCAAAGATGATTTGAAGCCTACCTATCTGCGCAGGCATGCCCTAAGGATAATATATGTACGTATCAGCAGCCAGAATCAATATCTGAAATTTATAAAGCTGTTTTACAAAAGCAAGCAGCTTTCAAAGTAGTCATAAAAGATGTCTATTACCCTTGGTCTTGTGATGGCAGATGTTAAAATTTTAACTGCCTCACCATTTAATGGTTTTGACTAAAACTGTAAGGTGGAATTGTTTTTAATAACACAGTGCTGTTTAAGTCAACAGTTTAATCTATTTGGTCAATAAATAAGCAATGAGATTAAAGAAAAAAAAACACACCAAAGAATTCTCCTGCTATTTAAGATTTCTAGAACAAATGAACTAGTAAATATTGTCAAGAGATGTGGCTTAAAGAATGCACACTGATAAGAGGCATGTTTCTTTTTCAGAAAACTCCCTATCAAGGAAAAAACTATACAGATTACAAGCATTTAAGAACAAAAAGGGAAGGAAAAAAAGAAAACTGCAGCATTTTGTTGAACAGACTTCAGAATGTTACATGTATATATGAACATACACCTATGGAATATTCACTCCACATACAACATGTTTCCATTACAGATTTCTTTTCCTGTTGCCACAGGCAGTACTGCTTATTTGGAATAGTGGGTTCCAATCTGTTACACAATCCAGCACACACTGCAGCCACTCATTAATAACACAAGATATTACAATAAATGTAATTTGTTATGCTCACTTCTTACCTTTCCATTCTTCAATTGCATGTTCTCTTTCTTCCAACTGTGCATCATAGATTTGAGGTGGAGGCTACGAAGAAAAGAAAAGTCTATAGTGCCTACTACATCAGGTTAACACACCCACTCTTAACTAAAAAATCTGAAAATGACAACTTTTTTAGCATTTTTTCCCTTCCTTGTTGGCAGTTTATTCCCTATACCTCAAAGACACATTCATTTTACTACTCCAGAATTTGCTTTTAAGTCCTGCCTCACACTGAAAGGCTGTTTAAAAGCATCGACCAAAATTAAATTCATTGTAACGCTTTCCAGGGCCTTAGAGCAAGTCCCTGTCTCAAAAAGCCCAGGACTGCCACCAAACAGGCACCTCTTTCGGTAAGTAAAATGAAATATTAACAGCCACTTTCAAAATTATATCAACTCCCCACCAGCAGCTGTTCTTCAGGTGATTCTGCCCCTAATGCTCATCCAAAGGCTTCCCGTCTGACTCCCGCTAGCCAATCAATGAGTTCAAAGCATGCTCTTGACTGAAATTAAAGGTATTTTTAAAGTTATTAAATTGGAATCTTAAAAATATATTTTAATTGCAAACTTACAGCTTCTGCTTCAGCTGGATCATACCAGACAGTAATATAAGGATGACGTAAGGCTTCATCTACAGAAATTCTCTTGTCTGGATCTACTACAAGCATTTTTGACAATAAATCTCTAGCTTGGCTGGCTAGAAAGCAAAGGTGAAAAGAACACACACGTAAAAGAGCTGTAGAGTTTCATGTCTGACACAGGAAATGAGTACTAGGAACACAGGACGCACTGCAACATTTCACTTCTGTTCTACAGAATATAATAAGGTGGATTGTTGGGTTGTTTTTTTAATTTTCTCAGTAATTATCTAAAGATAAAGCATAGCCCACATGAGCTGTATGCACTAGAAAAAGATGATCAGCAATAGTCTCAATAACAAGTATTACATCTGGAGAACATCAAGTGACAGACATTATTCAATGGATTAAAATTAAGAGAATCAAACAGAATCCTGGGGACAGGGAAATAGTACGTATTTAGTAACTACTACTAAGATTCCAGATTTATTGTCATAAATAAAAGAAACAGAAGCTATGCAGCTTTTAATGCTGACATCTACTACAATAAATATTTTTATTATGTGCTGCAGACATTTTAAATTAACATCATAGAAAAAAGGAGAGAAAAAACTCGCCTTACTTTTTAACTTGTCACGATCAGATTCTGATGGAAATATCCAGTCTGGGAAGAGCTCTTCAAACTTAATACCGGGATATTTTGGTCTGTTTTCTACATAATTTCTCACTGTAGGCTGCAGTTTCTTCATGAAGTCTGCTGATGGTGTTCCTAATTGTTCAATAACTTTATTCCATTGATCAATATCTGCACCATATCTTTAGGAAAATCAGCTGAAGAATTTGAAGTCTGCACTCTACAAAAATACCACTTACAAAACCTGAGAAGTTAATGGAAACTTGAACAGAGGACACAAAGATGAACTTCATTGTAGCATCAGCAGTATTCTGAGCTGCCATGCAAAAATAAGACTCAGATTTTGTAATCTGAAGGACAGGCTGGAAGTGCTGCACAATGCATTATGCTTAAGTATCTTTTTCTAATTATAATACTTTTCTGGAGTCCAAAAGAAGCTTTATTTGGCAGTTGTATCCATAGCAAAACAACTCTAAGGTCAGAAAAGAAAAGCTGCTGTGGAATCTTCAGAAATGCAATGTAACTTCGGGAACACTGAAGATTCTTGAAGGTAGAGAAAAACACACAAAAAACCCTAAAGCACAAATGCATGCCATCCAAAGTAAGGAATTTTGTACCTGTCTCCTAATGAAATCAAGCTTTGGGTTGGACCATTTTGCAGGGGTGTAGTTGGATGGCTGGGGGCTTTTTTTGCTTAATGTTTGGGTGGGGTTGGTTTCTTTTCCTTTTCCAACTTCAGAAAAGGTGCAGAAGAGTTCTGAACAGGAAATCCATATTCCAGAAGGTTCTTTTTTTTTTTAAGTGTATCAACAGTAGTAATACTCACAGATAACTCTGTTCTTAAATTCAAAATTTAAATATTTTATAAGAATAGCATTTACAAGCCACAGGTTGAAATTGTGCCTCATGTTTCTTCAGAACTGTCCCTTCTCCCTCTCTCAAGTGAAGGCATTTTCCCCAGACATGGTGACACTCACTACAGAGATAACAGAGCCTGCTCTGAACCAGCCTAGCTGGGGAAACAAAGCTCATTTATCACACTGAGAAGACACTGCATTAATATTCCTGATATTTAAGTCTACTCGGACCTACACTTTCCAGTTTTTCCTGATAAAAATGTGCAATTCCAGCAGAGCCTATCCACTGACCTTGCAAACATTCACAGCTAAATTCACAACCTAGCACTTCAACCTATCCATTCTCATAGACAGATTATGCAACTAAACAACAAATATGCTGTACTTTGAATTAAGATGTATTTTAAAAACACTGAGGTGCCTCTATTTCAGTTAGTGTGTCAAGAATACAATTAGGATTGTATGCATAATCACTGCTCCATGCTAAGACTTTAGACTTCTGATACAAAGATTGAAAATTTTATTTGCTTACTGAATGCATTCCAATGGAAAAGCTTTCTTAAAATCAAAATTAAGAAGTGAATATTGTTAACTGTCATGCTAAAACAAAACACAAAGAGAAAATTAACATACATCAGGAAATTTTGTTCCTAGCTGAGAAACTGATTTTTGTGAGATCTCCACCAATCTAGATTCAATAAGATGCTTCTCCTTTGAGTAACAGCAGCCTGGTTAGTCAGATAATCAAATTAGAGTCCAGTTTATTAAGGTCTCAGAAGACTGCAGGGAGGGCAGAAAACTTAATGACATGTCCCACTTCAGAGGTAAAAATGGGCAAAAACCAGTATCTCAGTCTCAAAGTGCTTTACAGATGGTGAAAGTTGAAAAAAAAATTCTCAACATAGGATGGACTTAAAATAAGCCTCTTATCAGAAACCCAAGTGGGATTTCAGTATAAAGCAGGCAGAGTAAGCTCTGTGAATGACCTGGCAGCCTTCACACAAAGCCACTCTCCCCATTCTAGAGACTTCAGGGTCAGAAGGAACCAGGCATTTAATCCATGCCAAGTCCATTTGCCTTTTGGGACACTGGAAGAAGAGAAGTTGAAAACAGAGTCCTTATTACAAGCACAACAAAGCATGACTTTTCCCAAGAAAGCACTAATACCCCTCGTGCTTTCTGCACTGATCAGGCAGTCATTTTCCTTCTCCATATGGGCAGACAAAACATCAAAAACACTCTACTACTGCCAAGTTTTTCCATTATTTCACCTCAGGTATCTACATTCCCGGGTTTTTCTCCATTTCTCATTTCCAGTGCAACAGCAACTGGCAGTAACTCAGGCCTACCCAGCACAGTCAGGAGCAGGTTCTGTGCATCCATCACCCTGGCAACACAGAGCATTTCATTCCAGCCAGAGCACCGCTGCAAGTATCCCAGAAATTCCCATCCACCATCTGGGAAAATACAAATTACTGAATCTAAGAGTAGGTTTTCCTGAAGATGGTCAAGGGCAAGCATTTGGCAATAGGCTGAACTGAGCTCCATCCTCTACATGCCCAAATACTAAGGCATTTCAAAATTTAACTTAAAGAAAGCAACCAAACAAAAGAAACCCCAAACACAATCAACAAATGGAAAGCTTCATGGCCATGCACAGCAGCACTGCCCATAAACCACCCTGCCAAGACAATCCTGCAGCTGAAGGTGACAACCTGACCCACACAGTGATCACTCAGGAAAAGCCTCAACAACACAAACAGTTGTCAGTATCTCACGTTAAAGAGAACTAAGACGCTCACAGCAGAAACAAAAATCCCTGTAAGCACAGCTACGCACTGCCCTATCAGGGGAGGAGACTCCTTGAAACATAGACTGGTGGAACTTCAGTGACCCTGAGAGAATCACAAACCATAACTCGCATATTCAACAAGTACGAACAAAATTTCCTTCATTTATTCATGAATAAATCAAAATAGCCCATGCTAACAACATGCAGGTGAAAGACATATAACATCCATGAAGAATTGTGTTAGGTTGGTCTGAAGGCTTCAAAAGGCAAAATAATAAGTATAGAAAGGAAGAAAGGTTGAAAAAAAAGATACTTACTTAACGCTTAATCATTTTACTACTAAATAATGTATGATCAACTGTTGAAGATCAGTGTCATGAAATTTAGCATTAAAATTGGAAGTCCTCTATAAGATACCTGTGTATCTGTGAACAGGCACCTGATGTTTTAGTGGTGGTTGCTCCTTGCTAATGAGCAAAAATATTATATTGACTTCAAAAACTTGGAGTACAATTATGAAGACAGGTTGCCCAGAGAAGCTGTGGCTGCCCCATCCCTGGAAGTGTTCAAGGTCAGGCTGGATGGCGTTTGAAGCAACCTGCTCTAGTGGAAGGTGTCCCTGCCCTTGGCAGGGGGGTCGGAACTAGATGGTTTTTCAGGCCCCTTCCAATCCAAACCATTCTGAGATTATGATTCTATGAAATCTTGGTCAAAAATATTGGAGGGAGAAATGGAAGAATAACAATCTTATAGAAAAAGTAAGTCCAAAATCAAATTTTCATAAAATGGGAAAAAAAAAAGAACCTCCAGAAAGTTTTTCTTTTTAAGTTAAATAATAATAATAAAAAAAGATCTCATGCAGTGTGCTTGCCATTAGGTCACCTTTGCCCAGCAAGCGCTAATAAACAAGAAAAATATCTGATTGAAACTCAAAAAATTGTGCAATAAAAAAAAAATTAGTCTACTGTTCAAATAAATAATAAGCAAAATCCATGCATAGTTAAGAAGTAACTTTGTAGGCTTTTGCTTAAAACACTTATCTACAAAGAAGAGGAGTAAAAAAGCAGTTAGGTATATTTTCTATTTTTCAAACCTAGCAGTATCTGTCTTTTAAACTACAAAAGCTGAAGCTCCTAACACATTGGATTCAACCACTACAAATTACATTAAATGTAGCCTACTAAGAAAATAAAATGGAAAGCTCAACAATTTGGTTAATGACACTAATTTCAAAGAGCACAGTGGATCTAGTAAAACATATTACTGAAAATATTGTTTATGCTTTTATACAGATCTAAATAATTGTTTCTGTTGGAAGTGGAATGGGATTCAAGGATGACTAGGGAAGGATACGATCAGTGCCTTGGAATATCACACAACCTTTCACCAATTCTCCCATGATGCACCCAACTGACCAGATATCAACTGAAAATAAAAGTGAAATGATCAAATTATGAAGTATCATGAACAAATGTGAGGAAAACAAACAAAACCATCTGCTTCTACAGTAAAACACAACAATGTGGAAAACCAAACTGCTCACATGAATTTTCAATCATATCAACACCAACTGACTGCTCCTGAATTTTGTTATTAGCATTTTGTAAAACATAGTCAATGTTAACACTTGTGAAATGACCATGAAGAAGGATACAATCTCTTCCTGGGAACAGGACTTTATGGAGGACCATTTCTGCCATAATGCACCCAACAGACCAGATATCCACTATCATATGTTAGGTGCAACAAGGACAAAAAATTAAAGAGATTTTTTTTTAAATACCACAATTATTTATTTGAAAGCTCACACTGTATTCCCACAGTCCTGCAGATAATTTATTTTTGACCCAACCAGAACAATCTCTGCTGAAGTTCTGATCCACATCAGTACTTGCTGTATAACAAGCTGCCTTCTGCACTACATAAAGTGCTTTTATCATTATAAAGGGCCCAGCAAGGTCCCCCAAGCCCCTTGTTTTACACAGCCAAAATTACAGGTATACAAAACCATGGCATCCACAAGCCCTTATGATAAAGCAAAGAGCATACAAGTCCAGTGCTAGTAAAAATCAGCAGGTAAAACCCCCAATAGTGCAAGGACAATTTCCTTGGCAGCGATTCTGTTGGCTGAATGTTCAATATATTACAGCTGTGTTGGTTTTAATAATACAACACCCAGCCCCTTTGAGCACTATGCAGACTTCAGAAAATATAAGACATGGTTTACGGTAGGGATCTGCAGCATATTTTAATAATCAGAGAGGCAAAAGGGGACACACTGTCAAAAGAAGATGTTTCAGAATAAAATTACATTGATTAAAGGGTTTATTATTTATATATTAATCTTTTGGTTTATTTTTTTTTTTAATACCAGCCAGCATCAGTGTCTAAACAGATTTTTTCAGAATAAAAACCATGGCAAAAAGATAACAGGTGAATATATGACAAGATAGAACTGTAGCAGGGGAGAGGGAGCAGTAAATGTTAAATGGAGAAAGGCACACAGAAAACTATTATACTCTCGACAAAAAATTACACTGTAGCAATTTTGATTTCCAAAACCATGATTAGAATAACAACAAACTTGACAGGGGGACACCAGCCCTCCCTCCTCTTTTTAAAGTAGTTATGTTCCAAGAGAGACATACTTTCGACAGAAGATTTAAAGCATTACTCCAGCAACTTACCATTCTCTTTATATCCCATTCCCAGGATAACCTCTGGTGCTCTGTAATACCGTGTTACTACATATGGAGTCATCATGAAGTTAGTACATGCTGTTCTTGCCAGTCCAAAATCAAGGATTTTTAGCGTGCAATCTGATTTTACTACTATGTTGCTGGGTTTCAAATCCTAACAAGAAATTACTTCAGTTAAGGAAGGATTAACATACAGAATAATACCCACACACCTCCCTCCACAACCAGGATAAGCCAAAAATTCACTTTACTAACGACTGCATTTTCCTGCTCTGGTGTATATGCTTATTTATACGACCCCCTCCCCCCACCTCCCTGTTTCATAAAAACTGTGTTCACAAAGAGTATTGTTAATGATCTACTACTACCTACTCTGTGGATGATACCAGCTGAGTGGAGGTGCTTGATACCACAGAGCATTTGGTAAAGAAGGTAAGACATTCTTTCATGATCCAATTCCATATGAATAACCTGGCACAAATTTGCATCCATCAGCTCCATAACCAAGTATCTAAAGCACAAAAAAGAAAGCATTAAGAAAACTCAAGTCTTTCTTTTCCTAGGAGGTTTAAGCTTAGCGTAAGAGGTATTTAAGAAAAATCAACTACTTTGCTAACCTACATGTCAAAAAGCCAATGATAAAGAAAACCATGCATGACCAGTTACAAAGTAAAATTATCTATTCAAAAAGTCTTACTATTAAAAATTAAGTGTTCAATATTCCGTCACAAAATATTAAAATTCCACTAGCTTTATAAACAGTAATACAGAGAATAATTCTATCTTTATGCATCACGAAAAACTGAGTGAAGCTGATGCAGAGATTGCAACATAAATGCTCTCTTTCACTGTATTTTACTCTAAAAAGTAAGAAAATTAGGATAATCACAGTGAAAACTAAGAATCGTAAAATAATTTTCAATTGTCGTCTACTTACCCTCTTCAGACACAAACACTCCCTCATTTACCCAAGCAGCCCATTCACAAACCACATTCACTGGAACCTAGGGATATCTCACCAATCAAATGGCCATGAATCCTTTCTAGACCAAATGATAATGCTTGAATAAAAAAGAAATATATTCAGTTCTGAATCAAGGCCAAAATACTGTTGTGCTGATGTGACTGGTACAGTAAAAAATTCCTCTCCCGTTATCCAGAAGTTATTATCCTGAGGTGATGCATGCAGCTGAAGGACAATGCACACAAACCAGATGCATGTGCAAGCAAAGTATGGCAGGCTGATGAATGAAAGGTAAATATCCCTTTTTCATTTCCCACTTCAGCTTTTAGCTACTCTGGATTTTCAAAGTGTGAAGTCTGTAGGATACTGGAAATTCATCTCTAGGGCTTAGGCCAGTATTTGTCAGAGAAAATTTAAAAAATCTAGTACTTACACATCCTGAAATTCTTCTAGTGACTTCTGTGGTGTAAATACATTTAATAAACTAATAATCTGTAAAATAAAAACAAACATTAGAAGAAACTTCTGCTTTAATTCACATAAAACTCCACTACTGCAGAAGTTACTATGCAAAATAAAGTGCACACTGTTACTATATACACAATTTGAATGTTACTTGGCTGCACTTAATTCACATATGCTGAAAAACTGCCAATCCAGAAATAGTTCAAAACTGCAGCATGTGTGCCAAAGGAACCAAGATAGGACAAAATCACTTTTTTTCTTTTTTAATGTTATATGACACCTTCTATCTCCCTCCCCAGTGCCTGAAATACATTCCGTTTTCCCCCATAAATAATAATCTCTTATTTTAAATCACATGCTGTGCAAGGAATTTTAACCAAGGCTGTCCAACACCACGTGCACAGAGGTGCCCCATTAAACTTAGATTATGATGTACTATTTCCAGAATTGCTAAAATCACTGTACTGCCATCTTTAATAACCACCTTGCTTTTATTCTGCTACATCTGGGCCTCACCAAAAGCCTACTTAAAAAGCAACCCTGAAAGGCTAATTGGCTGCAGGAAGTTTGACACGTGACTGCACAACTTCAGTGACCAACAATGTTTTAGCTCATATTAGTACCAGAATATAAACCCTATATTCTTGTATTTGAACAATGAAGTATTGACATCAAGACTCACTTTAGGGAGTTCAAAGATTTCAAAATTCACAAGTATTGTCCATAGCATTTCACTTTTTTTGACAGTGCTGCACCCCTGAAAACCCTACCAGTTAAACACTGTATTTAATAAAAATCTTGCCTAAGCTCAGAAGACTTAAATACAGTGAAGTTACAATGGTCAAACCCACAAACCATCCCAGTGCTAAACAGGCTTTGCTACAGATGACTTAAAAAGGGCAAAGGCAAGAGAGCAAGGCCTGGTCTCTAAAGCTGACACTGATGGCAGCCCTGTAACATAGCAAAAACCTCCTCCCCTCGGCACTTCATACCCCAAGCAGCTCACCCAAAAACTGAGCCATACATTGTGGAGAGCTGCATTGCCCACAGCAAATCTTTCCAGTCACTATTTCCATTCCTTTGGTTACTAACAGCGAGTGAGAGAGCAAATCCTAAGCTTTTCTGATAACTCACAGTAATGAGAAACACAAAGCCCAACTCACATTTTTGTGATTGACGCACTTTAAAAGAACGAGCTCTCTGTAGGCCCTTTTTGCGTGGGTTTGGTTCTGAAAAGGACGACTCAGCTTCTTCACAGCAACATTGATTCCAAGCACTGTATCAAACGCCGCACTAGAAGTGTTCAAAGACAAACAAGTTGAAGTCTGTCTGAGGGAGAGGAGGGGGCAAAGGGGAGGCAGAAGTGAGGAAGCAAAGAAACCAAGATTTAAGATAAAGTATATCCACTAACCTGTTGGTACAACTAATTTTAATTCAGAAAGGAAAATTCCTTTAAAAACTACACATCCTTTAACAAATACAAATAAGCCTAACAGAAGCCACTGACATTCATCAGAGGTCTTCCTGCTCTCCTTTCTGTCTTTAGACTGAAACTGCTGACTCAAGACTCACACTCAAAATTGCAAGATCTAAAAATATTTTAGGCTTATTTGAAATCAAGAAGCATTCCAGCTGCCTAATCTGTATATTTGGAATATTTTTTGGACACTTTTGCTGACTGACAATTATTTAGTATTTGCAGTGGAAATTTCTCCTTGCTAAAGGAGAATGACAACAATATCTCCATGATCCCCTCTGCAGGGATCAATATTCTCCTGTACATGGATGGTTTACAATGATAAAAAATTGTAGTGCCTAGCAGAAAATTACACTCATCATCTGCCTCTGAGTGGAAAAAAATGCATTGAATTGAGAAATATGGAAAACTGATTGAAGGGAGGAATACAAGAGTTTAAAAGTGACTATGACCATTAAATTTACCGTTTTTCAGTTGTGTTTGTTCCTTCCCTCTGCAGTCTGAGGCCAAAGTTTAAACTTGCTTTAATAGCTATAAGAATCTAAAGCTAAAGTATCTGTACAAACAAAACAAGACTAAAGTGGGAATATTCTTCATTAGTAACACAGACTATTTGGCAAAATAAATGTGAATTCCTAGCACATGCTACTCAGGAGACAGTTTCAGTTTGAAATAAGGATTCCCACACTACCCTATTTCCATATAATGTTACTTTCATAGGGTAGGAAAGAATTCTCATTCACATTTTTTCCAAGCACATTTAAGCTCTTTGTGAGCTCCTTTCCTATCTCATCGAGATACATGTGACACCAGACTTAAAAGGACCATCACACTACAGTACTCTAACAAAAGGTACAGCTTCCCTATGAGAACAACAATACTCAAATTATATCAAGCTTCCCAGCATAAAGTCACTGCTTTCCCTCCTGGAAAAAAGCAACACCACCACAAAGCAGGGCTCACCCAGGAGATGCTGTGTTTTCCTGGGACATGCCTCCAAATTTGAACCAACGTGCCACTTACCCTAAAGACTTGCTAGCATTTATTTCAGCTTAGTTCTGTGAAATGCACAAGTCATTACTGAATGTCATGATCAATCTCTGATTTAAAGCCTTTATGCCTGTGCAAAAGGAAGCACAAAGTGGGAGGAAAGCAACAGGCCAGACAGTTGGAGAAATTATTTTCCTCCCAAACATGAAAGCACTGATATTTCAATATTCACCCAAAAGATGCTACATGTAAAATAATTTTTATATGTTAATGTGTTTAATGTTTAATGACTTCCATATGTTAATGACTATACCCGTGAATTAGTATCAAATCAGTAACCAACAGGACCTGCATGAATTAGCTGTAAATCACAGGGCAGCAGTGAATAGAGGAATAATTTTAGGGGAAGTGTTCCTCTGTGATCTGACAACTCAGACGTATTACAAGCCTCAGTCTAAGCACATATGAAGAACTCCACCTGAACCTCTTACTTTGGAGATTGACTAGAAAATTTAGGAAATCAAGGACAAGAAAGGAAAAAAAAAACAATGTCAGGAAGTTAAAAGTTATTTTGATTCAGTCCAAAATAGATTACCAGACTTCAGATGTATTAATATTTAGGAACAAAGAAGCGCAGTAAGTTAAATATGTGTGCTTTGTACATAAAATACAAAAGGTATATCCAGTTTCTCTCCTAGCCTGTTTGCAGTGAGAGCTAGAAATATCCTCTACATAACAACTGAGTTACTGTTTCATCTTCCTCAAGCTCTCATTTACTCTTTTTCCCAAGTATATATTTTTAAAACTATTTTTTCCTACATTTTAGTATCATAAACATAAAACTACATTTTAATATCAAAGATAAAACTACACAGAGCAATACCAATGGAATTTCCCATTAAAATCATGAGAAAAAAAGGGCAAATTTAGACCTCTCCTAGCTAAAGTGACACAAGTGGTATTAAAAATGTCTCATAAAAGGAATGAAATCCAGACACAAAACTCCAGAAACATTTTTCCTAATTTTTATGTTAAACATGGGATGATAAAAAAAAAATCACATCTGTGTGTTACACTAATGACTTGACAATTTTTTCAGCCAAACATAGCAGGATAGCACTCATCTTACACTGAGTTTTCTACATTTTACTTCCTAATTTTTTGTATCTTTCCCTTGAGTAAAGATTTTATGAGAAATTACGATGTTGCACCTAGTTCAACTTGAGTTTTCACAGGAAGATGAAAATTTATGCAATGTTTCACCCTGTTGTTCCATAAATCAAGTAGTTTCAAAACAAGTCAATAAATCAAACCGTTTCTTCTTCTTCCCAACACATTGACCTTAACACTACCTGCATTTCATTTCGAAGCAGAGACGTAGTCAAAGTCATTTGGCTTAGAAATGCTCTGCTTCTAATGAAAGGAGAAACACTTTCAACCACCCCGAATTCCTGCATGCCATCTAAACCAAGCATAACTCTGAGAACACTTATACCTGGAAAATGTCAGTACTATACTAAATCTTACCCAAATCCTAATGACCAAAATCTAGGTCCCCCTCATCACTCAACCCACTGAAGAAGAATGAAATACGGTCTTCTTATTTTGCTTGTCCGTCATCTATCAGCAGGGCAAGAGGGCTATCTAAAAAATTCTAAAATAAAGGCATGCTCCCACAAAAATGCACTCTTTTCCTATTTATATAATTTATTATGGTTACAAAAAGGCCAAGAAGACATGGGCAGGTGCTGTACAAGGAGCTGTTCACAGTACATGAGTCATCACACTTATTCTGCAGATTTTATAGATTAAGACAAAGTGCAGGCTGAATTCAAAGCACGAACAGCCCACCACGTGTTGTGATTAACTTCATATCACAGAGTTCCTGAGTACATCTGTTTGCTCCCCTGTTTATGGAATGAAAACCCACATCAATAAACATTTCTGCTGTTACCAAGTAAGTCTTGCCCAACAAAATATGGGCTGGCACTAAGTAGTGCAGAATGGATTGCTGCAGTCTAAAAAACATTTGAAAGTGTTTACCTTTAGCTGGCCCAGAGGTGTGGTGCCATACAAGAGACTAAGGTTCAGGATCAGCCTAAGGACTCCCATGTCCTGGGCCAGTGGAGGCTGGACACAAAGCTGGGGTGACACACCAAGGGAGAGCCGGCCAGCCCAGCCCCTCACACAGCATCCCTTTCTGGTTAATCCATGGAGTGACAATGACACTGATTTGCCTCATCCTGCCAGTTAATGGCAAGGCACTGCATTGATGGCTCCTAGAAATGGACAGGAGTGATTGGGAATAAAAGAGGGGGAAGAAAGGGGGCCATGATGAAGAAACGAGTAAAACCCAGAATCTCTCACCATTGTCATACCTTACACTGCAATATCACAACTACAAGGCAACGGGAGAACTAGAAACAGAAATAAAGTGGTTAATGAGAAAGGAAGACATTTGTTGACCATTCTAATCTATGCAGTTATCCAAATACTAATTTTCCCTAAAACCAAAACAAAAAAATAGGTTTGCACATGAACTATAGCAAGAAATTGGTTTAGAATTTATTTACTCCATAACCCTGTAACACAAGAATTTATTATCAGTGTTTTATGTTCTGGTACCTCTATCAGAAATGCATGCAAATTTTACTTCATATTTATAGCTTTTCATACTTAAATAAAGCATTTATTACTCACCAGACAATGCCCTGTGCCCCTGATCCTATGGGCTTCAATTGCTGGTAACGTTTTAGTACAGTGAATGTTGAATCTGCAACTTGAACACTGTAAAATTGACTATCACATTTACTGTCAGTCATGGTGTAGTGTCATGTAGTTTTCTCTCTCAGAGACCTGGCAAAGTTTATAGGATCTTAAAGAAAAAGAAAGAAAACAAATGTTCAATATCTCACTAATTTCAGGCAGACAAGATGGTAAATATTATACATATTTTAATAGATATTAATTTTTCAACAGCACACCATTAAACAAACATTCTTTCAGTTTTGTGCATTACCACTGCTAACGAAAAGTACTTGCAGACAGACAGCAATTACAGCTTTCACAGCTTTAAGGGAATGCATGTTCCTACTCCAATCCCTCAAATAAAAAGCATCTAAGTAAACAATTATAAATCCAAATACAACTCTCTACTCCTTGAAGGTTACACCATAACTTAGAACTACTACTATGTGCTAGGATTGTACTAACTTCTGTATTACAGGGAAAAAAATTCAAAAATTATGTTATTCAAACACTGAGTACATAGATAAAAGTGACTGCAGACATCCATGGACAGAAAGAAACGGGGATTTAATAAAAGACTTGGTTAAAAACAAAACTGCCCCCCAAATCCCTGTGGCTGCTGCAATTTCTCCAACATCCCTTTCAGCCTTGTTCAGTAGGAAATTTCAAGGAGGGCTCTGCCTTCTCACCTCTGCCAGGCAACCCTTCCCTGATCCAGACCTAAGGCAACACATTCTCCTTCCCATTTTATACACACCGCAACACCCTACACTATCAGTCAGTGTCCTTACAGTACCACAGAATTAGAGTTTTGTGCTACAGTTTAAAAGAGACTTTCCTACCACAATAGAGAGTAAGTCAAATCCATCTGTCAAGAATGAATTAGAGGTAAGCAATTACATCAGAGAGCACAGTAATGGACTAAACCTCTTTAGCTCTGATGTACTACAGTAACGAGAGCACAGACCACCAGTTTTCCTGGGTGTCCATCCCTCTTCCAAACCTTACAAGAAAATTACCTCAGTAATTACTGAAGAGCTCGCTAACAAATTCTCCCCTTTTTCATTTCACATTCACTATGAGAGATAGTGCCATTAGAGCCCAGAGTGATTTGCACAGGCAAATCACTTGAAACTTGTTCCTTAAAACAGGAAATGCAAGCAGCCCCTTCCCCCAGAGCAGCTGTGTCCTGTGCTGTCTGCTTTGGCTACAGAAAGAACAGCTCATCTCTCTCCTCACTGGCCCCACCAAGTATCTGTGAGCCAATGCAAAACAGAAAAGCCTCAAGAGCAACCCAGACACCCACCCTAGAAGGGCACAAATAACTTTCGGTTGCTTCAAGAATTCAAATTCGGATTTCTCTCTACCTCAGTGCACGTAGGAGGGAGCAGCATCTTTTCCATGTTTTACGTTAGCATTCAAGGAATCTGCAGTAAAATAGGTGGAAGACCTCCAACTCCTATTAAAGACTGAGTTTAAACCAAACTGTAATAGTCTTAAGAGATTGTCAAGAAATGTCTAGAGTCCCTTTTACCTTCTAGTTTCTCAAAATCTATGCAGCATTTTAAGAGGCAAACATTCAACTGGGTCATCTCCAGCAGCAATTTAGACAGTCAGTTTACTCGACATTTCCTCTTAGAAGCTTTAGGAAAAAAGCAGAGGAGAAACGATCAGAAAAGGGAAAATATGGGCTACCAACTTTCTGCCTCTGTCACAGGGAGAAGAAGGAAAAAAACAACATCTCCTACACAATATAGGCGTATTAGAGGCAGTCAGATGCAGTTCCACAGCCAGCTCACACTAACGTGACACCAAAGTGTCACCTCGAGAGCAGCTCCCAGACTTTCCCAGTACATCCCACTCTTCTTTCCAACCCTTTTCATTACTCCAAAACTATGCACTCTGAGGTACCAAATTTTTTGATGAACCATTCCTGAGCAGCTATGGTATTTTCACTGAATCTTCATTATTGGAAGTACAGCTGAAAGGTCAAGATCCTCCTTCTGCAAGGACTTAAGAGACAAAACCAAAAATGTACAGATTTTGCATAAACTGGGTATCAAGTTACAGGACATCAACTTGCTAGTTACACAAGAAACTATGCTGTACCTCTTCAGGGGTTAATAAAACACTTTTCTGTAACAGGGATAAAAAAATACGGGAAAATGAAATTATCCTGATTCTGAAAAACCCCTCCTTTTAAGAATCCTTGTCTGCACAAAGCCACCTTTTAAAAATCACTTGGAGATCAGGATAAGCGTTTTAGACAAGACCCAAAGAGAGAACTGGGCTTCAGAACACACAAGTTTTATGTATTTCAACACGTCTGCCGTTCTCTGTGCAAAGCACCTCTCCGTCTCAAGTCTTAACTTTCACTTGGGCTTCAAGTTGCTTGGATGCATGAGGACATATATTATTTCAGACATACATATTAATGTAAAATTAGGTGCCATGGGATTGTAGCTGTTCACAGGACTTCAGACAATCCATTCTGGGGGCAAGAGCCCCCAGATAAAAACAGATTTCCTGTTGTGCAAGTAGGAAGTATATCTGTCAAATAGGTTTCTTAGTCCTTATCCATTATTCTCCTACTAGAAAAATAACCAACACACCAAACCCACTAGTAGTAGGCTTATACAGAATTCCAGTGAGAAATCTTTAGAAGCTGAAAGCAACTGCACTATAGAATACATCTTAAATTAAACAGTCACTTCCCTAAAATATATTTATTAAAATGGCAACTTATTATTAACCAGATCTGTCCTCTGGATATCTTCAAGTCAAAAGCATATGAAACAAACAGACTGGGAACACATTCCCAGAGTTGTTTTGGTTACAGAAATGTTATTACTGACAATGAAACCCAAGAACAACACAAAGCTTAGCTTGATTTTTAAGCCTTAAACTAAAATTCTACTGCTGACAATATTAGCAATGAATACACACACACGTATGAAATGTGTGCATGAAAACATATGGGAATTCTGCGCAGAAAAACTCCCCCTATTCCCTTGTTCACCCCTGCAAAAGCACTTCAACTTCAGGTGTGCCCTTTTAAGGACTATCATCTAATAGTATCAAGGGGTATTTTTAATCTTTACAGCAATATATATTAAAATGTAAGAGTCCAGCTACAAAAACACCGTGAGTTACACCTCACTCCTCTACTCACAACCTTTAAAACGGAAGTGTAACAAAGCACTAGCTGAGTAATGCCGAAGGATTACAGCAGAGTTTAGAGGTAGTTTTCAACTGGAAACTCTTGGAAAGTAGACCTTTTTCTTTAAGCAACCCACGTTACTACTGACCAAACGAAGATTTCACCACTATCTGTTATAGCACCATTCAGCTGTTACACACACACGCAAACACTGAAAGGATCTCAGCACTCTGCCAGGGCAAGTTGGTGTAAAGAGAGAAAAAGCTTAAACGTGCATTTCGCTGTTTATTTAAGAACCGAGCAAAAATACCCCTCTCGTATCTTTCCTAAAACTTCTGCTGAGAAATCGCTTCGGCTCCAGAAAGCCCGGGCTCGACGCGGCCGTACCGAGCGGGAACCGCAGCCCTCGGTCCTGCTCCCCTCCCGGGACGGGGCTCTGGGGACCGCCGAGCGCGGGCCGGCCGCACACGGGCACCGGCGGAGCCGGCACGGAGCGAGAGGGGAGCAGGAGGAGCAGAGGCGGCTCCCGCCGGGGCCGGCACTGCGGCACGGGCAGGGCGGGGGGCTCGGCCAGAGGAGGACGGGCCCGGCCTTACCGCTCCCCCGCGTCGCTCCAGCGCGGCCCGGCCCGGACAGCGGCCCGCGGGGCACCCCGG